>CM062833.1:23281616-23369316 GCA_031772345.1 Himalopsyche anomala | reverse complement strand
TAGTTATAATCAAAGTTTTTTTGAAGCCCTATTCACGCACCTTGTGTTCTTTTTGGGTAATTCGCCACTGATTTCTTACCTTGATTGACATCCCTTTGAAGGTGTTGACTGTCAATTCTAGGTGAAAAAGAACTGTATTTGTAGAAATAAAACACAATTTTTCTCACTTCCTCCATTTTAAATTGATCTACTCAATTCTCTGATGGTAAAAAATGATCTACAATTTGGTTTAAATTGTTTGCAAACGGCAAAACCGGTATATATTATTTTATTTTACAAAATTAAACCGGTTAATTTGCAAAGTTTATTGAAAAAATATATGTTTGATATTTATTTGTTTATCTTTAATTATTTTGATTTATGTTTGTATTCAATGTCAATTCAAATAATCTTTTCTTTTTTGTGTAGTTATAATTCAATGTTTTAGAATACTTTGTTATGTAAAAATATTGTTTATTAGAAATTTATGTTATATTTTTTAGATTGGCGAGTATGTCAAGAGTGGCCATAATGAAGCCACCATTGAAATCGAGCTATTCCGAAACCCTGGTGAAAACAACGTCATTATAACGAGAAATTTTAACACAGAACACAATTCGGTATGGAGCATAGACAATAAACCCGTGAAAATGAAACAAGTTCAAGAGTTGATCGAGTCTCTCGATATTCGTGTCGATAACCTATGCCAACTCCTGCCTCAAGATAGAGTGCAGGATTTTTCAAAGATGAATCCTCAGGAATTGCTGAAGAGCACACAAGTGGCTGTGTCAGGACAGACTGCAGTCGATCTACTGACAAAGTTGATTGAATTAAAAGGCTTGCAAAGGAATTCGCACTCCAGGTTACAAGCAAACGCCAAAGACTTGGCATCTCAAGAGGAAATACAATCTCGGTAATTACATCTATTAGTTTCACCAATTTTTCCACTGCTATATGACTAACTACACTATAGCCATTCAAGAAATGTTAGAAAAAACAGTTGATTTAACTATATTTTATTTTTCATGTTGGTTTCTGACATTTTTTTAGTTTGCCCTTTTCAAATCAACAGTATCAATTAGTTTTGCCAAAATATAAAGTGATTCTTAAACAATAGAAATATTTCAATAACAAAATTCTGTTAGTTGCCATGATCATGTTAAGCTTTTTTTCCATAAACCTATCCCAGAAACTCTGACAGGGAAAAACATGTCTAAGTTCACCAACATCATTTTTAATTTCTATTAATCATTGTTTATAACACATTTATCTTATGCTTTATACCTAATCAACTCAAATAATGCTCAATATAACATTATTTCCTGTTGGTCTTGGATGCATTGATATTATATGAATATAAATAAAAAAAAATAACACAATCGTTGACTCTAATAACATTAACATTTTTAAGTATGCAGAATGTGATCAAAGCAATTGAAGAAGTAGACAAGATGAAAAAAGAAATTGACGTCTGCGAGAAGAAGAAGTTATGGATTGAATATGAATGTTTAATAGGGCAAGTTGACGAGTTAACCAGAGACAAAGGTGAAGCCCTTAAACTTGTTGATGTTCATAAAAAGAAAATGCTACCGCTTGAGAATGAAATTAAGAAAACTGAAGGTGTCATCAGGACTATGGAAAACGCCAGATTACAATCGGTAAGATACAAGCCAGTGCTTAGCGGGAACGCAGATGCATCTTCACGGGTGTTTTTATATGTTCAGTATTTGGGAGACTTGCTCGGGATTTCTTTTATCCAGTGGCACCCGGCAGGCTGTCATACTAAACCATCGTTTCTGATAGTACTTATACTGAAATATATTTAAACTTGTTGATTGATATTTTCCCGGTTTCCAAAAATAGGCACCAGAAATGGCGGCTATTAAGAATAAAATGAGAGAGAACGTAGACTCCTGCAATACTCAAAACACTCTGATAGAAGATGTAAGAGCTGACCTGGAAGCCAAAATACTTAAGCAACAATCGAGAATAACAGATATAAAACAAGCTGAGATTATGTTACTGAAAATGAACAGTGATAAAAATAATCTATATCAACTCTATGGAGATGGTATGTTATCTATTATACCTTATTATTTATACTTCCTATCATGCGTTTGATGTTGTCTAAATCCCTGTGCTTCAAAGACAGGGTATGTGACTCGATAAGTATAAGTAACCAAGTGTTTATATTGGCAGCAAAAAAATAAGAAAATTTTAAGAATAAGATTTTTACTAATGAATCTGAATCACATTACTGAATTAATTGTATAATGATTTCAGATACCCTCATCTGTAAAAGTATGAAGGAATTGCAGGGCTCAATTGATAAGAATAATGGCATCATAACAACTGTAAAAAATAATAAAAGCCAATTGGAATATGAGCTTCAATCTAAAATTAATCCTCAAATTCGGCTGAGCGAGAATAAGTAAGTGATTTTTAAAAAAATCAGCTTTCCAAATCTTTAAGCAGTTTTGGCGAACTGATGGATCAGCCCTCTGAGGCTTTAGAAGTTTATAGAATCGACAAATTAATATAAAATCTAAATATGTTTATAAGCTAAAATTTATATGTCTGCCACCTGCATTGTCCCCCTTCATTACAGATCATCTACACATACATAATACGCAATCTGTAAATGAGTATAAAATCTGATTTATTTTCACAGAATACGTAACTTAGAAAATGTAGCGAACAAACGACTGGAAGCTCTTCAAAGTTACAGTGAACACGCCTTCCAAGCTGTCCAGTGGCTTAGGCAGAATATGGACATCTTTCAAGGGAATGTTCACGAACCGATCATGCTGGAAGTGAGAAAATTTAACATTACACTGTTAAAAAATAAAACACTTTTTCTACACCGATTCCACAAATAAATATAATAATCAGAACCAATTTCGTTTATTGCAAGCATATTCAACTGACAAAAAGTAAATTAGAAAAAAATGTGATAATTTGAGCTCCATTTCATAATCCATTTACCAAGCCGTCAAGTGTTTTGTAAACCTTCTCATTAGTCATTCATAATATTACATAAATAATATTCTTCTAATTTCGAAACCAGTCCTAATAATTATATAAAACTGTGGAATTAATACAAAAAGATATTCTTTATTTTTGTACATGTATAAAAGAATCGAATTTAACACCTTACAACTAATTACATAACCTAATTTAACCGCACAGTGCTGATCTTTTGGTGCAAAAGATGTATGCGTATGAAAAACAAAAGCATATATGTATGATTTCTGCAGTTGAATAGCTTAATTCATTTATTACATAAAAATATTTCATCTACTTTATCAATCGAGAGAATGATAGATAATTTCAACTAATCGGTTATCGTGTACCGGGCATAAAATTGAAGGTATGCTAATTATATAGAAGATATGATTATTTGTCTCTTTGTTCTAGCTTAACTTCTCGGAGACTAGGTATGCGAGGTATCTGGAATACACGGTATCTGCTCGAGATTTGGTGGCCTTTGTTTTTGAAAGCAGTGATGACATGAATTTGTTTTTGAAGAAAGTTCGTTCCGAACTGAAATTGAATTTGGTGAATGCCGTCTGCAGCCCCGTGATGAACAGAAACTTTTCTCCCCCCATACCTATTGCAGAACTCAGGTGAAGACATTTTAAGTTAGCAATTAACAATTAAAATGGTTTTAACTGATTAAGCAATTCTCAACTTGCTTTTTAAAAAAATCACTCTTCTGATCATGAATTTATTATGCTTACAGGAAATATGGTTTTGAAACGTATTTGGCAGACACTATAACGGCACCTCAGGCGATTTTACAATACCTTTGCAAGTCGTACAATATACACAGGATTCCCATTGGAAATGCTAAAACATATGAAGTCAGTCAAAATGTTCCTGAAGTAATCTCATATTTCTTCTCAGGTAAAGTCCACTATTTGTACACATATTTCATTTGCTTTCGTAAGTCAGCTGTAGTTCTCTTTGACATGTTCACATGCTTTACTTTGAATCAGGCGGAGAGCGTGTCGAACAATCAGACACTGAAATGATTAAAAAATGTACTATATTTGAGGGTCTATGCAAGACATGCGTCATTCAAAAACAGATGAACCTAATCTTTTTAATGAAAGAGTCACTCGTTTGCGTCTCTAGAAATATTGGCATCATTTAAATTGTTAGTTTTATCTTTTACAAAAACATGTGACGCATAAGAATCTCATTTGATATGTTAAATCCCTGTTGAAAAACTGACCTGCGTAGGTGCACGGGACGTTTAAGCAAGAGTGTTTTTGTATATTATATAGCGTTATACTTGATCTGAATTAATTTTATTACTTTTAAACTGATTTTTGCTTGGGTTAAATTTTATTAAAAGGAAGAGCTTTAAAATTGATTAATAATGTTTCCACACATTCCATAAAGTCACGAGTATGTTCAGCTAAACACCGTTTTATAAAAAAAATACAGTGTCGTCGAACATGGAAGTTTCTTTTTTGGAAGTAAATTTTTGTTTAAATAAAATACCTAGAATGACGATCTTGTTTGTTACAGAAAATCATCGATTTGTTTCGAGGACTTCATCATACTCCGGAGCAAAGTCTGTTTCCACTACAGAAATTCATCAGGCTAGATTATTGGCAGGATCTATTGATCATGAAGCCCATAACATGCTCCTAGAGCAGTAAGTACTACTACAATGTTATTCAAAATTTTTAATCAACAGTAATTTTTTATATAATATATCAGTCGGCATTTTACAATGTATACTATCAATTCTAAGTAAGTGGCCGAATAGTGGAATACTAGATGGAAGATTAATGCTTCTTTTTAGTTGTTTATTCCTGAGAATTTGATCAGTATCCTTTAACTGATAATGACATAATAACCTAGCCATTGCAACTGCCACGCCTGATAATTAATTATCAGTGTGAAATAATCTTCATTTGTACTCTTACAAAAAATGGATAATTCAATTAAAATAGCAAAGAAAATTTTTAAATTCTTTTTTATTTTGTTTATTTATATACACAACAAGAAATTATTTGGTGTTATTCTTGAAAAAATATGATTTAAGAAAACACAAAGCGTCCACAAAATTTCCTGATATCGAAAATATCCTTTCGCTGGGTAATGATGTGGGCATATGTGGTCTTTAAGGCATCAAATAAGAGATCCAATCAAAAAGTAAAAATATTAATGTTTTTATTTAAATAATAAAAAATATATTTAAAACCAGTTATGGAGTTGTAAAACGGATTTTCGAATGTCGCAAATTTTGCCAAAAATCCGGTTCTTAAAATCGGTTTTTGAAAACCGACAAGCCCTATCCGCAACCATGGCCTATCAAAAGCCTTCTCGTAGTCTACAAAGCAACACGCAAACGTTATCAAAATAACAATATTGGGTCTTCAAAAACTTTGTGCTCAAAGTATTTTGAAACTGAATGTTTGAATTAAAGTTTAAGTATTTATCCAATATATAGAATACAATACATACCTAGCGACATTTATCAATGCTTTGAATCATTGTTTTTAGGTTGGAATCGTTTAAAAAGCTTAAAAATGATAAAATGAATACCATAATGCAATTAGATAAAAAGTTATCTATGTTAGAGGACAGCGAAAATGCACTGCTCACCAAAAGAAAAACATTCCATGAGACGCAAGAGCAGGTAAATATGATTAGATAATTATTGTTTGAATTGAAACGACCGATGATTTGTATGTCAGGAACTTTACAAAGTGACATTCACGCCGTTAGCACACTGGTGCCAAAGCGGAACGAAAGCGGACCGGTACGAAGCACAACCTTATGATATAGTACGGTCCGCTTTCGTTCCGTTTCCGCGTCTGTGTGCTAGCGGCATCAAGGTTCATTGTTCAGGTCAATCTGTAACACAGAATTTGACACCATGCTCACAGTAGAGCGAGTGATTAACCGTACTGATGTTTTTTCAGCTGAAAACAATCCTGTCCAGAATACGCATGCAAGAAAAGAAGATACTCTTGTTGAAGACCGAACAGTGCGTAGATGTAGAAGAAGAAAAAATTAAGTGCGAAGCGGACGTTGCCAGATGTGTTTTGAAACAATGTAAGCTTCAGAAAGAAGTTGTCAAGTGTCTGAAAGCTTACTGTAATAAAATCTACAACAAAGAACTGATGGAGGCAAAGCTAGATATCACCAGAAAGGCTAATGTCAACAAACAGTCTGAATTGAGGGAAGCTAAGCAAAATGCCATGAGTGTGCAGGTAATGATACTTTTTTTAACCGTGAACCCCTAATGGAACATATCACAAAAGAAGTTATCTTACAAATATTGCTAGTTATTCAGTTCCTCAATCTCTCCTTTTTGAAGAGAGTAAGGATGGGACTAGGAAAGGACTAGGTAATCGATTTTTCTAAAACTCATTAATATTAGAAAAAATAAACCATTCTTATTTTATCTTTCTCAACTTATAACTCGTAGCTCATAAAACAATGTAACTAGAAACTAAAAATAGTGAAACTTATTTGAATTTGCCCAACTCAATAATAAATTGTAATTTTACAATGAGACGGTTCACCATTTGAGAGTTTCTGCATGTCAGACAGGAACGAGTATTTTTCATTTTATAGTTGAAAATCTATAGTAACATTTATTAATTTTCAGGAAACTCTGGATAGTATAGTTCGACAACTTACAAATATTAGAACGAAAGCAAAAGAGAAGCTCTACGAAGCCAAAGATGCCACTGGTCGCTTCCTGCCTCAAGAAGACGGCTTTCCTTATGCTTCACATTTTGAAAAATTACCAAACAATCTTAACCAGCTTCACGAGCACATGGTAGAGCTACAGACAAAGATCGAATGTACAGATGGGGTGGATCGTCAGGTCATTAAGGATTTTGAAGACAGAGAGAGAAATATCAAAAACCTTAAAATAGAAGTGGCAACCATGAGTGGAAAGATTAAGAAAATAGAAGACAATATGGTTGAGTTGAGAAATCAATGGTTGATTCCCCTGGAGCAGCAGATTGTGGAGATCGATAGGCGTTTTGGAGAGATGTTCAGCCAACTGGGTTGTGCGGGAGAAGTTCATTTGACTAAATTCAAAGGAGATGTAAGAGATTCATATTCTATTATCATATCAACTTGATAGATGAGTCACAAAAAAATGTATTTATTAGTTTATTGTTACCCTATGTCAGATTTATATATAAAACTCTTATTTCCACAAAAGCTATAGGCAGTGTTTTAAGCCATGAAACGGAACTCATGGCTTAAAACGCCTTATCAGTTCTAAGTTTAATTAATTCTGTCCTGAAAACTTGACAGTTTGTGGCTACATTTTTGTTTTAATAACCTATTACATTATTCAATAAGACAAAATTACCAAGGAACACAAAAGCTAACAGGGCTGTATAGTAATTACCCTGAAATGGGTCCAAAACCTCAGGTAATGACCACGAACCACAGCTAGATGTTTTAGCAAAATAATTATTTTATTAAAATGCTATCGAGGACTTTTTTTACTGTACAGCTCTTAGTAAAAATATATTTATAAAATCACTGTTTCTAAGAGTTAGCAAATCTGTCCAGCATTCCTGTTTAAATCCATTACTACTGTATCATCACTTCAACCCAATCTACTGTTTTTGGTTTTTTGCACTCCTTATAAAAATAAGTTAGGTACATATTCTCTTAAATTTTTTTTACAATTCAAAATGAATCAATCAATCATTTACTCATTATTTATGATATTAAGACTATAAAAAGGTTTGATTATATTGCAGGATGATTATGACGAGTATGGAATAAGTATTTTAGTGAAATTTCGTGAAGAAGAAGAGTTACAGCAATTAACTCGTCACACACAGAGCGGGGGAGAGAGAGCACTCGCTACTGCGCTTTATTTAATGGCTTTGCAACAGATGTCTAAAGCCCCTTTCAGGTAGGGTAAAATATCAAGGTATTTCAGTTCTACAGTTTTTTAAAGGTTGATTTTCGGCTTACGCCGGTACATAATTTTTTACAAATAACATTTAGAGATTATCAAAAAATCTTTTGCCGGTGTTGATTCTTTGGAACTCTTCACAGATGGCACTATGTACATGCTTCTTTTTAACGAATTGGGGCTAATCTGATTTTTCATATATGACTGACACATAGTAAATCTCTTCCTTGGAATAGGCATCAATGTCTGCGGTGTCTTCACACCTTCCCACCCCACTCTTAAACTGATGCTAAAGAGAGATTACCTACTGCTTTTTTGACGGCATTGTTTTTTATTAAAGAAATACTGTTTTGATTTTGTTTGTATTCAAAAGCATGGATTTCTGTGATGTTGTCATACTTACCCACCTCCTGCAGATCCTCCATACAGTGTTAATTAATGCCAACATTGTGATTTTTGATCCCGAACCGTTTCTATATTGTATTAATTTTTGTTTGAGATTAGCGAAATATGCGAATTTTAATACAAAATACATCCTTGTAGGTGTGTGGATGAAATTAACCAAGGCATGGACAAAATAAACGAGCGGAAGATGTTTGAATTGCTCGTCAAAATCACTACAGAATGTAACGCATCATCGCAATATTTCTTGCTCACACCGAAGGTTTGCTCGCTTTGCAGTATTTATTCTATGTTCGCCTACCTGTGTTTAACAAATAGAATTCAATGTCAATATTATAAATAAAAATCTTACGATAGACTTAGTCTGAAGACGCTTCTCCAAGATGCAAAATATGTATAACATCTAGCAAACAACCATTGAAATAATACACTTTTCAACTTTAAGTTTATATCATTTATAAGTATATTGAAATTGAAAACTCTTTTTAATGACAATACGTTTGTTGTAATCCTATTTTTTTTATTTCAGCTTCTGAGCAATCTAGAATACACGCCGTCGATCAAGGTTCACATTGTTGAAAATGGCCAAAGAATTATGAAATACAAGCATTGGAAGTTTGATCAATTTGTAAACAAAAAAAATGTTCTGACATCTTAGAATTAATAAATTTTATATTGCTTTATTTTATACACATATTTTGTTATTCAGATTCCATGATATTATTCCATTTATAGAATAATTTAATTTATGAGCAGGTTGATTTAAAGTAAATGCAATATATGAAAATAAATAGATTTTTTTTTCTCTGTATTACTTTATGATTAACAACTTTTGTTCACTGTCTTCTTCTTGGCGGATAGGTATCATATTATGTTAAAAAATAAAACACTGAACTAATTCCACTCCAATTCACCTCCAATTCCACTCCAATTCCATTAGTTAAATCAGAATCGGATTCGCTCATCGCCAGCATTACCAACTGAGCACCCGATTAGTATAAAAAGTGTGCTTGATTTTTAAATATAATGCTTTTCCACCAAGTATCGACAGTCAGTGGCGGATTACCTTATAAACAAATGAGGCGCGCACTTGGGGCTTCAAAAATAGCTTATAATATAACCCAGGGTTTCTCAATGGGGGACCACAGAGATTTTTTTTAGGGGAGCCACAGTACAGTTTAGGGGGGCCACGAGGAAGTTTTCCGAAATTTTTGTATTTAAGAAATTTGAATGTTCAGACATTCATTTTTTAGCCCTTCTCAGGAAGGGTTAAAAAAAACTACCTGTTTATATTTTAAATTAAACTCGCAATAAACCTTAATAGTTATTTAATAGGTATTTAGCAAGCCTGCTTGTATTTCAGTTACTCGAAATGCATAAAATGTGGTTATATTTATTTCTCAATATTTATTTTTGAAATGTTTGAATTTTTTTCTGATATTCCATGGTCACATTATAATAAAATATATTTTCAATTATTCTTGAATATATTGAAGTAAATCAAACAACTATTTTTATGTTTCCGTCATCAATGTTTTTTCAGTAATATTATTTGTGTTGAATTATGGATATGTTTAATGTAATTTGTTCAAATTATTTATATTTTTATTTTATTTTACAAATAATAAATGACAGTACAAAAAGTAAATTATGTTGTAATTATTATGTTCAAAAATTGTGTCCGATTAATATTCATTGAAAGTGAAACTGATTTTTTCTCTTTATTTTCACTCATTAAATATGTAGTTTATATTCTGACAGCAAGACATATAACAGACAAAATTTCCTGTCAAATGTGAAAATTGTTAAATACAGTTGTAAGGAACCACGAGTTGTATGGAGGCTTAGTAGACTGATTTCTTTGTAAAAGTCGACTGTAGAAAGGCAATCGTTCGACACACAGAATAAATTTTACAGGAGGCACGGAAAACGTTTTTGGGCCAAAGTCGAAATATTAAATAACACAACCTTAAAGTGCACAAGGATTAATTAACTGGTATTTTATTTACTCAATCTAAGTTGTCGTACTTTGTGTAAGTCCTTTTTCCTGATGAATTGTGTAAATTCAAGTTTAGTGCAACAAGGGATTTATAATAGTAAATATTATAATGAACAAATTCATTAATATCTTTTTGCAAGAATATACAATACGATTCACTCCACTAACTAGTCACATGTCCTGTTATAATTCTATAGTAGCAGAAGGGTGATTTCTAGTAATCCAGTTTGTAATATGAGAGACACCCCGAATGGTGGGAACTAGGATTTTGGTGTTCATGGATAATTTAAACATTGTTTGATTGTTTAAAAACATTTCATTTATTTTGTGTATTACTCATTGGAAGGTAAGCTGCATACATATTTTGCTGTTATAATAAAGTTGTGGTAGAAAATATTAATATCTAAATTCAATAAATTATTAGTCATATATAACTTCTTCATTGCCATTTCAAATTATTTGTAGCAGGTTAAGTGTGCAATCGTATAATTCTTAAATAGGCGAAGCTGTGAACTTTTAAGAGCATAATTATTTTCATTTACAATATTATTCAATAGTTTCTAGTTCACTTTCAAACTTGTGATTTGCCGACGTATAAATCTTTCCGCCCTTTCCTGTCCACTGTTCTTCTAATTTCACATTGCAACCCAGATCTTTAAGTGCCGCTTTGATGTCGTATCCAAACTCCGCATTGAAATTCTTCAGAGCTTCATAGAGTAATTCCTCAGCACCGAGTTCTAAGAATCTAGGTCGTTGGTCTGGACATCTCGCAACCATATTTCTGATGCACCAGCTTGCATTTTTCTGAAATATGTGATTAAATACTTAAATTTTTCATCATCCAATAAAATTTATAAAAATATACCCATGGAATAGGCCCACTCGAAATTCAAACATTTCTTTGAAATGCAAGTGAGATATTACACTAGAGTTGAAAACTGAAATCTTGTATTATGTCGACATAAATGTAAAATACCAGTAAAATTAAAATGTTGATATAATTTTAACGATTCTTCATCTAACACTAAAAGTTTAATGAACGTAGTGTCTATGAGCCGTTAGGTGAAAAATTTTCAACCTGGATTTTCAAAGGCAAGTGTATTGACACGCAGGTCATTCAGTCGCATGTCGTTCATTGCAAAAACTGCACCCGTTATCGAGTTAGCGACCACAGTCATAATTAAATTCAATTTGCATATTTTGATATTTTTCGAATTGGGTTTTGAATAAGTTATGTTGATATAAGTGTTTACCTGAACATTAAGTTTATCTTTGTGAATATTCATGCATTGTAGAATGACTTCTGGCAATCCAACATCAAACAGTGCTTTGCTGTTTTCAATTTCTCTGAGAGCCAAAGCTGCTACACAACCAAGTCCTGCCGATGCGAGAAGTTCTATATTCTAAAAACATTACATGCTTCATAACTTAACTCAAAGAGCTTATGTTATAAAATAACTTCAAGTGATTTTCTTCTTAAATTTGAAAGTCCCATGGTTGTTTTCGGTCAGAACCAAATCACTTATTCAATCCATACATTCTGAAGGTTATGCGAGTCATAGCGCTTCACGAAGGTATCCATCCATACACTGAGCTTTGAAAACAAATGCTTGATTTTTTTTTAATACCATACCTTATGTCTGTCTAAAGCCGAGCATATTAAGGGAGCAGCACCTTGTTTGATAACGTTTCTTTTAACATCGTCATTTCCGGCCAGTGCTTTTAATCTGAAAAGGTATACAAATAAATCGGCATTCAAATTACTATAAATCGTTCTAAATATTCTATGGTAACATAAGGATATACTGACAATTTAAAGCATTGTCTGTTCAATTTCTCTTTGTCATGGAACTCCACCATCACATCTAAAATGAATTTTAATCCTCCAGCCTCTTCGACTCTTTCGCAGAACTCATGACGGACGACCAATGTAGCAATAGTAATTAGAATGTCGCCAACAAACTTTTCATCCGATTTGAAACCTGGAGAAAGAACAAAATAAATAATTATAATTATTGTTAACGGGACAGATACTACATACTAAACTAAACTATAAGGGAACGTACAAGACAGCGTCCCGTCACGTCAGTGGTTATGGAGAGACGTTGGAACTGGCTGGGTCACGTGCTGCGGATGCCTCCGGAAAGCCTCAATCCTGCCTGCCTTTTCTTTCGACCGGTGGGATTCTAGCGTCCCGGACGTCTGTAGGGTACTATCCATAGGATGTATTCGGCGGAACTGAGGGATGCCGGCATGTCATGGGAGGAAGCAAAGCAATTGGCGGGACACAGGGAAACATGGAGGTGCCGCGTGGCGGCCATATGTTCCACATAGGGAGCGAACATGGCCAAAGAAGAAACTATTTGCATCTTTCTAACCAAGACACCACAACAAAATTGTTGAGCTATTCGAGTTAGTTAAAGATAAACAATATTAAAAATATCAAATTTATGAAAGTCAATCGCCGTAGCTGAGTGGATGGCCTCAATTGTGTGACCAACAGTTTGGATACCTGATTTGACAATTCCACACATTGATTTTATATCTGTATTCAAAGCCATGGATGTTTGTAATGATTTTATCCCTCATAATCTGATATTTAAAAAAAGGTTTGAGAGTGATAAATTAACCACTAGTCTTTTTTAACCACATCTCTGTTCATCCACTGAAAGTCGCCCCATTATGAGTCGAATATATTTCACATAAGAAGTATTCAAAAACATAAATATGTCTAAGCAAGGCTTTAAGAATTTAGTAGAGACATGTGCAAAGTTGGCACTATTTGCCAGAGCGAATGCAAAAATAGTTCTGTGCCTTCTAATGATATAGGACATATATTATGACTAATTGTAACGCTTTTATATTACTGTCTCAGGTTTTATCATAATATAATACAAATCTAAGAGCAAGAGAGAGAATGGGGAAACAGGATTTTGATATTTTATTTGTAAATGATCAATTTCATCATATCATTCCTTTTATTCGTAATTGCTCATATTTGTATAGATTCATTTTTGAATGAATTATTCCACACCATATGAATATTAAACAATGTTGATTCAGACTGTTAGTATAGACAAAACAATGGAAAAGAATATTACTCGATAACAGTTCGGTGAGAATGGGCAATGTTTCAATAGCGATAAGTCTTGCATGTTCATGTGCTCTGCCAAATTCCACCCGGACATCGTCATCTAGGACCAAATATCTTAGCACACAGCATAACAGGGTCAAGATCTGTAAACAAAGCAATATTTACATACATCAGACTATAAACTGTTAGTCAGGTATATCAAATCGATCAATTAAATGATTCAAATGAGTTACTTTCGAGTCTTTATGAGTTTCCAACATAATTTTTAAGTGGTTTAATATTTTAGCATCAAAGATTTTCTGCCGGTTAATTTCGTGCTTTAAGCAGCAAGTCGCTACCCATTTAAGTGTTGCTATAACTATTTCATCATCTGCTTGACTATCGAGCAATCTGAAAGAACGGAAAATTGGATGTATTTTTATTTCCATAACTTATTGATGTGTGAGTGAAAAGTTTAGATTTTTATAGTGACTAGTGAATTTATACTAGTGCTATATTTTGGGCGAGGGTAGGGTTTGGACCAGGGATGGGGAACCTTTTCTTCTCTAAAGGCCGCATTCATTTTTCTGATTCGATATAAGGCATCAGTAAACATTGACTAGGGAATCTTTGGCCAGAAACAGGAATTTACGGTCAGAATATGTCGGGAATTTACATACATTTACAGAATTACCGAATTGGCCAGAAGGCCGCACCAGAGTAGCCAAAGGCCGCAGGTTCTCCACGCCTGGTTTAGACACAGACAGTTATAATTACAATGTAATTTGAGAGAAAATGATTGATAACCATTAAGGCTCTTATTAAATTAAGGAACTCTAAAATATTGATTTTTAATTATTCACTGTTAACTTGACTTTTTTTCTACATAATTAATTTTATATCAAATTTAAACAAATATGATTTTGAAATTCATATAATTACTTAAGCTAAAGGTTATTTGATAAAAAAGATTTATCAAAATTTAAATTAAAATTTTTACTTGTTCATTCTATTAATTCCTTCAGTTTCCAGAAGATCAGGCTGGCCATCCATCAAACTGACAGCAGCAGCTAGTGTGGCTTTTATAACAGTTGGTTCATTCTCTGAATGATTGAAGCAGTTTATTAGGGCAGGGTATGCGGCTTCACTACTAGCCATTAATTTATGGGCCATATCTTTATCACACTCTGACTGTGGTAGGTATGAAAAGAAAATAATTAACATACTTGAGCTACAAACACCATGAAACATACCATACATTGAACAAAATGAATTTTGAAGCTATTTTAAGATGTTCGTATTTGTAACGAATTTTGTAACATCAAAAAACTTTAAATTTGAATTGTTCAAATTATGTACACTCCAACAGATTTTGTCACTAACGACCCGGGTTTCGCCTTTCGGCATCTTCAGGCGTTCAAGTACACAAATTAACTTGACGATTCAAATTTAATATTGAAATTCCACCAAGCACCTTCAGTCGAAATCTTAAATTATATCAAAAAACTTTATTTTTATGCAATTAATAATTATCAACAAGGTAAGTGAGTAATAATAATTATAATCAAGGCTGTAGATCTTGAACTGCGACTCTTAATTTGACATTTAGAAATCGTCTGACTGCAATTCCGATTAAAAAAAGGTTGCAAAATTTTAGATCAGTTTTTCGCGATGAGCGAAACCAAGCTTGATCTAAAATAATTTATGTGGAATTAGCACAGAAGTGTTCTATTTTTAATAACATAATTAGCCTTTGTGTATTTTGTATTATCAACTAAAATGCATAACTTTTTTTATTTTAACAGCTTAACGACCGTGGACGCGTATTTAAGTCTTTGAAATCCAACGGTTGCGGACCGTGGACGCATATACGCGTCCTACGTCATACATTCCATTATATTGAAAAATCACTTGGTTAGGATCGAGTTTGATTTCGAATGTTAACGAGAGATGGTAGTATACATATTGACAAAAAATAAATTATTTTTATGCAAAACTATTTCGTGAAAAAACACCCCTAGACGGTAGACTTTGATTGATTGATGTGATTTTTCATAATATTATTTTACGTTCTGTTTAAATATTTGATTTATAAATCGTGTCTGGTTTGTTTCCCCGATTAGCGAGATATACATACGTAATATTAGCAGGGTATCCTGTCGTCCAGATGCATTTTTGGGGCGGGGCCTTTAGAGTTTCGAATTGCTTAGTGATTTATTGCTTGGGCATGCATTGCTGCATTTTTATGACGGCCGAAAACAATTTTTGAATTTTTAAACGAGTGGTTGATAATATTATGACCTATTCAAACTTAGTGACAGGGGTTCTCAACTTATGTTTACGAAATAAAAAATATTCCTTTGAAATATATTCTTTTATGTTACATTACTATAGCAAATATAAATTTGCTATAGTAATGTAAATTTATAGTATTATTATTTGAAAATATAAATTTGCTATAGTATGTACACATAAACAATGTGAAAAAGTAGGTTTTGCATATTTTAAAAGAAGATATTTTAGTAGATTTAGGTTTTTTCAGTACACAACATAAGTATGCAATATACAGATGAAGAACCACTGCTCAAATGGCATTGATTTATGCGGCAAAGTATCTGGAAGCTAGAAAATTAAATTTGGTAAAGATATCTCAATTGGTTTACAAATTATAGTGAATTTAGTAAAATTACAATTGTTTGCGAATTTTTCGCAAAATTGCCCGGCCGCCAGGTGAAATTCTATAAAAACGAGCGGGCGTTAAGCTGTTAATTTAATTTTAAAAAAGGAATCATCTATTGTTTTTGACCCCGACTCCACAGCCTTGGTTAAAATCAAAGAATTGAAATTGGACCTGTCAGTTCAAGGTGCCGATTCTTGAAATTAAATATTAAAGCAAAAAAGCTATAATTTGGCTAAGCATATACGATAATACCTTAAGCATTTCAAGTTCTTTCACCAACTGTGATGTATCCAAAGGAGGAGAATTTATGATTTTATTGATGCTTTGAACGGACACCACAACTGAGTGGTTATCTGCTGTACCTGAAAGGATTAAATCCTTAATAATATTTGACAGGTTTACTCCCTAGAAACAGAAAAAAATAACGTTATTATTTGATACCGTCTATTGCAGGTTTGAAGAGAAAATACTGGACCGAAGCCCTATTAAAAATAATGAATTATTGTAGTTGAGTTGACCATAACCTATTCTATTAACATTTAAACTTAAATATTTCTAGCATAAAGATGAAATGCAATGTTTACCTGCGCCTCAAATTGTTTGACGGCGTCTGCAATAGCTTCCTCTGGTGACATATCAAAATCATTGATATTCTCCTGTACGACTTCATCGTAAGTGGTTTGTGTAACAACCCTCACCATTTTCAGATTTGATGGATATCAAATATTTTCAAATAGCAAATTTAGCGTGCTTCAGCTTAACGAAGTTTGAGTCACCAAAGTATGATTACACCCACACGGACATACACATGTTATTTTACGAAATAAACAATCTTAATGTATTAACTTAAGATGTAAAATGATATAAGCCAATTGGATATTACACTTCAAATAATTGTTAAACGACAAACAATAAGTGTATTTGTTTTGTAAACCTCAAACATTTCAATAAATTATTTTTCTGAAGACTAAAAATTTCGAATTTGACACATTTGACCATAGACTAGCTCACTAAAAGTTTTGACATTTCTTTTTTGTTGTATAAGTTGACACACCGGTAGGTCGTAGTGGATAGTAGTCACAGACAAGATGCATAGTAGTAGTAGTAGTAGATGCCTTGTGCAAAACTTGTGTGAGTATAATAAAAAAATCAAATTTGATATAAAAAATCCACCAATCACCTTCAGTCAAAATCTTAAATTATATTTTGTTAACGTTGAGTTAAGTTGTCAAGCTTAAACATTACTTCCACAGACTCATGTTAGCCACCCAGTACTTTCATTTTCCAAGTGATGGCAGCACTTGATCTCTCTAGAAACTGTCAGACTAACATTTGAAATCGGTAGAATGATTTTAAATTTATATTAGTGTATTATGTATGTTTAGTATTGTAAAAAATGTGTGTACTAAATTCGGCTTTCATCTTATTTGTTATAGTATTATGTTTCAATGAGTGCTATTTTTTGGTATCTGATGAAGGTTTTTGTAGTATAAGCGATGCGGATAGCGAATGCAATTCGCCCATTGTCCACAACTATAATACTGAAAAAATTATATTCTACGATGTGAACCCGCCAGAAGGTTTCAATTTAAGACGCGATGTTTACATGAGGATGGCTGTATTTGCGCATAACCTGAAAAACTCTGGTAAAAATGTGAATTTAGTTTTACCGCCGTGGAATTACTTGTATCATTGGCGATCGAAAGATGTAGGGTCACAAAAGCAGATCCCCTGGAGTTTATTTTTTGACTTAGAATCTCTTCAAAGTTTTGCGCCAGTAATTGAAATGAACGAAGTGATGACAATGCAGAAATCTAATCTGGTTTTGGATAGAATTTATGTATTGAAGCATTTCAAAGACGCTTTTGAGTCTGGCCATTTTGAAGATAAATGGGAAATTGATAATGAAGGACTATGCCAGTATGCCGAAAACTTTTGGGGATATAATAATATCTCAGCGACAGCAGTGGAATGTGTTTTATTTCAAGGTAGCGCTTCAAAATTGGAAGAAGTTTTAAATATTCACAAGTCTGATAAAATGGTCATGTTTACAAATGCAGAGACGGTTTTGCATGACGAATATGGTACGTCAAAGTTTTGGAGTGTACGTAGAAGTATGAAATTCAACAAAGAACTGCTGTCATTAGCCGAAGAGTTTATTAAAGACCACCTTAGTTGTATTCTAGTCAAATGTGATAATTATGTAAGTGTACATTGGAGGCGAACAGATTTCGCAAGAAGTCGCAATAAAGAAGTGCCATCTATCGCAGGAACTGCAAAACAAATACACAAAATAGTCAAAAAGAATTTTAAAGATCTTATTAAGACGGTGTTTATAGCGACTGATTCGCCAAAGAGTGAATTTGAAGAACTGATAAAATTGCTGAAGGAGATGAATCTCAATGTTGTTTATTACATACCTTCTAATGACGTTAGATTAAAGTTTAAAGACGGAGGTATTGCAATTATTGAACAAATAATTGCATCTCATGCAACTTATTTTGTTGGTACACATGAAAGCACTTTTACATACAGAATTCAAGAGGAAAGGGAGATTATGGGTTTTGAGAGTGACACAACTTTTAATCGGCTTTGCCCTGATGAAGGTGCTTGCGAAAGATCGTCTCGCTGGAAAATTGTTTATTAGAATTAAATATATAATGATTCCTCTTACATACTGATACTTACATACCTATGATTAGTGTCTTTATTGTTATATTATAATATTAAGATAAATACTCATTACCTACTGTTATTGAAATATTTCACATGACTGTTTATTTTTATTGATATTATAATTCTTCAATTCTTTTGATTGAATTGAGAAATAATATGTTTATTGCTTTTGTGTGAATAAGAATAATGTATCTAGAAAACGGCAGAGTATTTTTTAAATTCCTGCTTTACTTCATGATTACAAATATTAGAGAAACAGAACACAGAACAGAACACAGCTATGTAGTAAGAAATATTGTATAATATTTCTTCATTATCTCATTTTCAGTTGTTACACTTCTATAACTTTTGACATCCTTTTGCATTTACTTAACCAAAGACAAAGAAATTATGTGTAGTTTTAATAAGATGGATCTGATAGATTTAAAAAGTGAAATAGATTTATTTACAATAAGCGATGACTGAAGATTGATATAAATAAATGCCATTCTTATTATAATATTTTAGTACATACATGTTATATTATATACATACTCACAGCACAAACAAATAGTGTTAGATGATTTTTTTTTTTGAATTGTCAGCCGACCATTTGTGTTATAGAAGTATTGAGCAATAAAATAAAATACTTTTTGGTATATATTTATATAATACATTTTGGTAATATAGAAATATAGCAGGGCTGTGGAGTCGTGTAAATAAAAGACGACTTCGAATCCGACTCCGAGGAAATTTTTCAATAATTTCATTTTAATTTAAGATTTCGACTGAAGGTGCTTGGTGGAATTTCAATATTAAATTTGAATTGTTCAAATTTAATTTCATTTTAACTTATATATATGTATACCGTCAGATCATCTTTAGTCAGCCAAGCATGAAATGTCAACACTTTGGACTATTTTGTTTGAATACACATCATTAAATATATTTTTCAAAAAAAAATTGTGCCACTCATTTTTCACGACTACAACTCCGGTCAAAACACCACGACTCCGCGACTCCGACTCCAACTCCACAGCTCTGAAGTATAGCATTAGATTTAAAGTTTTTATTCAACACTATTCAATATATTCAATTGGCACTATTTGAAAATAAACAATTTTTTCTACCTTCATTCTCCATATAATTATTTTATTTAATACCTTGTTGTATATCGTTACTGGAAAGATGTTGTACTGCATTGAAGATGATCAGTAAATTAATGTCTTATATTGTTGAATTTCTAAACCTTTCCAAACAGAATTCCACCATTTGAAAAAAAACTTCTTCAGTAAATACATCCATCCAACTGGCCTAAGAATTATTAAAAGCTAGTTTCAGTCCTCAAAGTAGAATGAATGATCTTTATAATTTAATGATATATTCTATAATGATATAATGTACTCTTACCAAGTACGTTGAAGTATATCACCTGGATGACTCCGTAACTCTACAGAATTCAAATCATTGATAGTTAATTGATTAATATCATTAATAAAGGAATATAATAATATCTGGCCTTCATTACAATTTATATTTCTTGATTTTCAAAAGTAGGAAATATCATTTCATTATGATGAAAAAATTGTCCATCGAATTCTCTTATATTGTATTAAAACAGGTCATGAAACTTCACATTACTATAATATGTTGATACGATGAGAGCAATAATGAAAACACCACTAATAAATACTTTTTCCTGACTTGTGTTAAATATCACAATTAATACAGAGATGCTGAAAAAATAGCAATTTTCAAAGCCCTTAAACTGTATTAAAATATAAAATTATTATAGATTTTGTTTTATCGATGCTTGGGCAAATTCTTCTCGGTAGATAAAGCATGAGATGTGCTACACATGTAATATATCAATTGTAGTGGAGCTGTTCAATATTCCGTTTGATACAAACATAGGAAATCAACTGTAATAAGCGTCTCTCCAATGTATGTGAGTACACACTAGGCATTAGTTCATTCATTCCGATCGAAATCATAGAGTATATCTTTTTTTCCATCTTGCGTAAAAAATTGATTCTAGAATAGAAGTTAAGTGATAGGTTCAACTGAGGATATTTTATAAATTTCAATTTTCATAGTTATATAGGTACATATGTATATAAATTTACAGAATAATTATTCGCGCATGTCCTTTACATCTTGACTGTGATTAAACATTTTCTAATAACATACTAATGGTAGGAGAATAGCTTATAGATGACATTTGATATATGGAAATATTGTATAATTACACTATTTACTATTGTATGCAAATGAGAATGTTTCATGTATGCAGATTCTATGCTAAAATGGTTATTACAACGATACAGCAGAAATCTACAATCATTGATGAATGTTTATCGTGATAGTAATTCTTTGGTCTGAATACCTTTGTGACAGACTGTTACTGGTTGAGTCATAGCTCAATAATGGCTACCATTAGTGGGATTAGAATTATGACGGCTAGAAGATCAGGCATTGTTAGAATCTCTAGAAGAGCAATGGTGACTACTAGTTATTATAAGAAACAAAACCTTTACACCTAGGGTTTACAGTTTTAACAAAACCATACTATAATTAAGAAAATCAGTTGTTGTAGATGAGCGAACTTTAATTTAGTCAATTGTTCTACTGAGAGTTTGCCAGAGATAACGGGTTTGCATTTGTGGTTTGATACATTCGTATATTGATTTTTCAATTGGTTTATGGATTTTTATCAAAAAGCATAGATGTCAGTGATAGTTTCTTTTTTCTCATACCACCATTTTGATCCTTCAAAGAGGATACAGAGAAATTAATTGCCATAATATTAGTATTATAACATATAATAGTATAGTATTCAGTGGCGGATTAAGCACTTGGGAGGCCCCAGGCGCAATACAATTTGGAGGCCCCTTTTTCGGAGTGGATTTTTTCAATACCGAAATATAGGTTTTGAAAATGCAAACATACCGATGTTCCGGTATTAAAAATTAGCCATAACCAAATTTTGAATGCAAAGAAACTTTTTAGTAAAATTGTTTGAGAGGAATTGAACAATTCAAATCAGCCATGAATTGTGTCAATATTGACAGATTCCAGAATTGATAAACCTTTCCATGATAGATTAATATTTTAAGAAACCGTAAGCGATAGAATAATGGTCAAAAAATCGTCGATTGATTATTATTATTTTTTTTTAAATATTATAAGTTTATTAAAATAAATTTTCTAGATTTAATAAGTTTTGTAAACTGTGAATGTTTACTCCTAATGTGGAGCATATGGCCTTCTGGTGGAGGTATCTGAACAGAAGCTTTGTTCTACGATAACTGTTTGTAACTAAGTTGCTTAACCTTTTTTTTCGAAGAGAGTAAGCTTAGAAGAATATGACTAAAACAGGATTGATGGTTAAAAAATCTTAAATTTATTATTTATAAAAACGTATTATGATTCGTATAACTTATTTTTATTAAACTTTATATATTTCATAGACCTCTTATAGCTTTGTTCTTCTATCCCTACTACTCTGTTTGAAAAAAGGGAGGTTGAGCGATTGAGTAAAAAATCAGTTCTCGTAGAAAAAACTTCTGTAACAAGGGCTATTTTTTGCAGATTAGCAAGTTTAGCCTACGTTTGGCCTCATAATTTAATAAAACTTTATTTTGACTCACCTTTTGACAAATTATCTATTTATATGAACAATCATTATCCATATTGTACGAATGAAATTATTTATATTTATTTCATCGTCAGAATCACTTGAACTCACTTTGAATTGGTGATAATAAAAAGTAGTCAGAAAGTATCAAAATTGTGCAAAGCGACAATTCACATTGATGGGTTAAATAAAACTAAAGCGTAGGTTGAACTCTAGGGATGAAAACATATTATTTCATCGTGAATACCAAATGCATGCAATTCTACCATATGCATTTAAAAGCAACCATATGCAAAAAAGGTTAGCTAAAACGAGTATATTTTTATGACCTGTCTGGTTATTATTTTTATTGTGAAACATATAAATAAACCAGATTTATTCATCCGTAACATCGAGTTGGCTATTTATATTTTAAAAGCGAATTTTTTTTTATATATTCTTGAGAAAGTCTTCGCCGACAAATAATTTACGGCTAGAACTGAAATATGAAATGACACCGAGCAATAAATTAATACAAAGCTAATCCACGCATTGACATCTGCAAGTGATGATATACAAAATTCTTCAGAAGAGTCAAAAAAATAAAAACAAACGGTGCCGCTTAGGTCGCAGGCATACAATCCTTATAAGGTCGAAACGAAACGGTCTGCATACTAGGTAATATAGGCAATCGGAATTAATGTTATATTATATGAGGTTTTGCTTATTATGATATTAGTCATATATAAATACTGCATTTTTTTTATCATACATATGATAATGGCAATTTACCAGGTAAATGATAATTTAATCAATACAATATATATTTTTGTAAGGAAGTGAGTTGTGTTGCTCGAGTCTTATTATTTGACTTATTAATATTATCCTAAATCAAATTTATAAATAAGGTATTTGTGTAACATTTCAAAATAAAAATGGGTAGCAAAGACCATTTGTATGAAAAATTTAAATTATTTTAATGATATATTTATGCTTCAATTTAAATTTCAATTATGTCAAAAATAAACAATGAGTAGATATTATAGGTTTTTTATGGATTTATAGCATGCATGTACTACCTTTGGTCATCATTTTTTATCCCATTGTATTTATAGACAACTAGACAATGCTGTGCTCATTTAGCCTGCAATTTTTTCAATGGCGCAGTTTGATTATTTTCTTTGTCATTTCAATAATAATGGTGATTGGTAAATTAAATTAAATATAAACCAAGATAAAAAAAACATAAAAAACATTGCTTTTTTGCTAAAAATCGATTCGGATTTGTCACATGTGCTAATTAAAAGGTTTAAATTTAATAAATTTATTATTCATATATTTTATTTTTAATAAATTTGACTGATTTTATAAGTTTTAAAAAAATACTAAATAATATATAAAACTTATAAATTTAATATTTTTAAGTATTATTAACTTAAATGATATTTTTGTTTATAAATCTTATAAATGTATTCTTTACAACTGTTTTATTTATATGTTTTGTAATTAAATGCTATAAATAATATATATTTTTTATAATTTTTAATTTTTGGTAAGTACAATACGTACACTCGTAAGAATTGAGAAAAATGGAGATTATCACTTAATTCAAAAGTTTATTTATTATTTCGCTAAAATATTTATTTTACATTTTACCTCATAATTTTTTTTTTTTTACTTTGACCCACCTATTAATTTTAACAAAGTATCCAAAATGAGAAGTATCACTATTTAAATCACACGAATGATTTGATAAGTTATCAGCGTATAATCTTCAGAACCGCTTGAACAAATTTTGAAGGGATGATGATAAAAAATAAAAAAAATCGTACAAAACGACAGCTTACATCGAAGCGTTATGTAAAACTAAATCTTAAGTCGAAATGTAAGGCTGAAAAAATATTCTTTCATCGTTCATATTTATTAGCCAGATACACGATAACCTAAATTTACAATATGCATTTATGAAAAAAGGCTAGCGAAACACGTATACTCGTAGAAAATCCTCGGGACCACACATTTCTACAGAACCGCTAATGTTTATAAAGCGGTCACACTAAAATTTTACTTGAGAACTACTACTCTACGTCTAAATAAATGAAATTTAGTTTCTCGGGCCACGCCTACATGTAAAAACTATTGCCAATTATGATTTTGTATGGATGAATGCATATATATGGCTTATTTATGTGTCACTTTAAAATAAGGGTGTTTGGTTATGTTCGTGTGACTCCGTATTTTAAGTTGACTTGCGGTATTTGAAAATTGTCTTTTGCAATAAATATTCTTTATGAAAAATGTTGTATATATTAAAAAAAAAAACCCCTGTTTTTGGATAACTTAAAAAAGTCCGAAAATTACATGTAAAATAATAAAATCTGAACAAGTGGATGGAAAATATAATATGTAAGCTAGCTTTGAGGCCCCTAAGATTCGGAGGCCCCAAGCAAGCGCCTCTGGCGCTTATGGGTTAATCCACCACTGATAGTATTATAACATAGTAACGTATAACATATAAAAAACTGTAGAACTGAAATACTTTGATATTTTTACCCTATTAACTTCAAAGTATTTATAATCAAGAGCATTAGTTGTAAATCAATCACTTTTGGTTTGATACTACAAATAATAATTCATAGGGTTGCCAAAAGATAACTAGTTAGTCCAGACTTCATGAGATGCCTATGTACGGAATAGGGCATCCAATCCCGGGATCCGGGATCCCGTAATCCCGGGATCCCGTTCAATTTTCTGATCCCGAAATTCCGGGATTGACATGGTCGCGATCCCGGGATTTCGGAATTGAGAAATTTGGAGTAAATCTCGAAAAGTGAGATGAAATTGGCAAATTGTCGATTCAAATTCCTCGGTGAGCTAAAAAAAAAAAAAAAACGAGGTTTTGTGAGAATTCGGGGAAAAAGTATACCAAATCGGAGATTTCAAATTCCTCGGTAAATTTATCTCAATCCCGGGTTCCCGGGATCCCTGGATTGAAAATTTATCAATCCCTAAATCCCGGGATTGGAAAATGGCTCCGGGATTGGATACCCTAGTACGGAAGAAGCATCGCAGAAAAAACATACTTTTTCCAACTTGGGAGGCGTGGACTGTTGCAAAGGTAGGCACAAACTGTCCAAAATATTTATTTGCCCTTTAAAACGCGTCTTTATTACTATATGAAATAAAGGTGAGGAGGCGCAGTAACAGAAAAGTTGGAAACCACTGCTTTAACTATTAAAAAAATAATTAGGTTATAGTTAGGGATATCATGTCTTAATCAATAATATTTAAAAATGTCTACATATGTGTTTCTTCAAATTCAGAGAAGCCCCCTCTGCCTCCCCCAAGTAATGTCCTTTATAACAGAACGCATTTAAGCATGCAAACCTTTTCTAATTTCTTCACGCGTAATTTTAAATTATTTTTTAGAATTTACCGATTTGAAAAGATTTAATAAAATGCGATTAACTGTATGTTATTTCATGGTTATGAATGATATAATATTAAACTTTTTATTACTGTTAAACATACTATGCATACATACATTATTATCTAAAATCTAAATTAATTATATCTTTGTTTTGATTCCGCAATCTAGAAAATAAAATATTGCACTGTTTATAATTGAGTAATAAGGGTAATAAATAACGCGGTCGTGTTTCGTGTCCAGGATAAAATTTAATATTGTCGTTGATATGTAGGTACGTGTTTTGTTTTACTGGTAACATTTTGTGCACTTCTTGTTTTTGATATTATAGCAATATTTCATGTCAAAAATTGCAGTCTACGTTATTATTGGTTCACGCCCCCATGTAATTCGCAGCTATTAACACCTTCGCTGATGCATCCATTTATAATGCGAATATATATATATATATATTTAACCCACTCATCAATCAGGTTTTGAATCATGTACTAAAATTTCACCGCCAAAAATGATGAAAATATATGTAAGTAATTCAATTTAGTTTGACAAAAAACTGATCAATGAGAGAAGATTCGATGGCTGTTTGTTAAATATTGAATTGACTTATCATGCTACTCATTTTTATTAACCACAATGAATTAGGTATTGGCTTAAAAAACTTTTAAGCGAAGAAATCGAATGATATGAAATTATAATACAGTGAATCTTCGATTCTACGTTTTTCAAGGGTCCGCAATACACAAACGAAAAATGCGGGAAATCTTCAAATCAGCAGTTTGGCACTTAAATTCAAACGGGGACCCTACAATCTTGCGTATTTTGCGTATGTCAATTTGTTTTTCTCCTGGATTTTTTTCAAAACGTCTTGAATTGTTTTCAGTGTCTCAGCCAGAGTTATTGTTTTCTTCATTTAGACATTTTAGTTGTGAGTTTACAAAAATCAAGAAACGAGAGGCAAGACAACATATTTATGAGCGAAATGTGAAATATTCAACAAAAACGGCCAATCAGAATACTATTTGTGACAGGACCATAATATTTAGACGATATATAGAGGAAATCTGTAAATAGGAGAACGATTAATGCGGGATATTTAATATCGTTCTCTTGTGTGTCTGGCCAGGATCAGTAAATGTATTGTTTTATACGTGCTAAATTTGAATAAAGAAAACAATTTTATGATTATTGGCTTTATGGCATGGAAATGGTTATTTCAAGTACCGGAGAAATTGTAATAAATCTTATGCACCCAACTGCACCGCACTGCGATGGTTGATAATTCCAGGGTTATGGAAATTGGATTATGTACAGTCTGTAACCCGACTGCCACTTTTCTTAAATTTATCTCAGTTAAGTTAGACATAAGAAGTTTTTTTTATGGAATTAAGTTTTGGGAAGTAATCCATTTCTAATTTATTTTTACTAGCTATTAGTCGTAAAAGTGAAGTAAGCTTGGTAAATACATACTACTACAGTGTTTCTCTCTAATATTAAAATATGGAATCCACAAAAAAACCAATAAAAAACATGGTTGTACTCTAAAGTCCACTAGAAAAGTTTAACCAGTTTGCTACTTGACTCACTTCACTTTCCAAGGGCTCATATATTAATATTATAAAGATTAGATATAGAGACATGGGTGTATGTAATGTTTCAATCTTTCCTTCCATGTTTACTAAAACCGCATCGTAGAATGGATATGCTAAAAATTGGTAATTGGTAAGAATAAAGATAAAAATATTGTTTAACGACTAGTTTCCTTTAAATAATCTATTAAAACTATATATGTATCAATTTTAAGGTGAAATTCATTTATTTTTAATATTTGAGCAAATTTTACAATAAATGCTTAAATTTGGAAAAAGTCGAATGATAAATACTTAAAACACCTTAAGAACATTGGTGTACTGATATTATATTTATTTTCATTAATATTACTGAAGGAAAATAAAGGATAATATAGAATAATATTATAATATTTATTTTCTTATATCGATATTTCATGTCTATTATAACGTTGTCCTTCGGAATAACTTAAAGGTTGTTGGTTAATTTCTAATACATTAAAAAACACATTTACGTCTCAGGGTTCGCCTTAAGACATTAGAGTGAACGCATGAACTTGAAAAACAGTATGTATTGTTTATTTACAAAAAAATAATTAAGAAAATGAAGTAATATTATAACCATTAAGTTTGGAAACTAACTTGAGGTTGATCTGTACTTATTTTATAACTCATTTAGTTGATAAAAAATGGATTAAATTCCTTTGAATCAGGGTTGCAATATTTGGCTTGTCACTACGATTTAAAAAAAAAATGACATTGTTTGCGTGGGTATTTTATCAGCGGATAATACTTACACGCTAACCGAAACCATCCTGGTATAAAAACATTATCTGGAATAATAATGTGTTATATACAAGTGTTTTCGTTACGCATTATTGTATTGTAATTTTAACAATATTGTATGAAACCCTGTCGGCGCCGTCGTGAATAATGTTTTAATTATT
The DNA here is from genome assembly GCA_031772345.1 of Himalopsyche anomala. Taxonomy (NCBI): domain Eukaryota; kingdom Metazoa; phylum Arthropoda; class Insecta; order Trichoptera; family Rhyacophilidae; genus Himalopsyche; species Himalopsyche anomala. The sequence goes on along the minus strand of CM062833.1, from coordinate 23,341,055 downwards.
GGCTTGTTACGAGGAGAATCGTGTTTCGTTCCCCCTTCACAATAATATTGATACAAAATATTGATAAGATCTTTGCTACAGGCACCTGCCACACCTCAATAAAGATGTAACGTAAATAATAAGACTTGGTCGAGTAATTGAGAATTTCATCACGATTAAATTAAATTTATTACAAATTGTAAAATAACACGAGAAAGGAGAAGGCACTCTTTCACTCCCTGTCAACGGTACAACTACAAGTTAAAGTCTCTTCTGATAACTTGCCAGTAGATTTCCTCAGTAAACAATATTATGTACAGACATTTCCGATTTTAAATGGTCTGTTTTGCATGGCTTTAAATGTGCGCAATTTGTAAATTCGGAAAAGTAACATTACACACGAAGTGCTGTCAAACGAAATTTTGTAATTCCAAGATGTTAAATAACTTCCCAAGACTTAGGTTTCCAAAGTGGGTTCTTTAGCCCCTCTGAGGGTACTGGAAGGAGCTGGGGAGGCCTTGCTGGCCTTGGGGACAGAAGGGTGGCATTGAAAGCAAAGGGGAGCAATAAGTTGTTAATATTTTTTAACCAAATAAAATATTCCTTTTGTTACACGGTGTACGTATCAGATTTGTAACATACCCAAAATTGACGATGAAATCATCTTAAAACAATAGTATCTACGATTTTATGATACCATTTTTTATTTATAAAGATATTTTAGAGGAAATAACAAACTATAATACTTAAACAAATTAGTGACACCTCAGGTTTATGCTTTTCATTAGGATTATATTATAAATACTTTAACAATTTAAGTATCAGCGTATATTATTTATAGCACTATAGACATGTACATAAATGTTTACTAAATTTTTCTGTTTTATTTATTTTAAATGTTTTTAGCTGAAATATGTTAGTGGGTCTTTTTTGGCTGATTTTGTTTTATAGTTAATTTTCATCAAAATAGCTGCACTATCTATGTAATAAATTATGATTAATTTTTCAGTCTTAATTTTTTACTAATATATTATAACATTTTTGGACTTGAAAAAGGTGACAGAGGAAGTACTGCCAACATGATAATCGTCAACTGACAGCGGTAATGGATGAACTACAGAAAGAAGAATACTCATATTTTAAAGACTATATGGCTTAGTAAAGTCAAAAATAAAAACAAATATCCATTGTAGTTATTATCATGGCATCGAGATTGACGGACGAACAACAGAATCGTCCTTTTTGCTTGTGGGAGTTGTGAGTATTTATGGATTCAATGCAGAACCCTTTGGCGGATACATTAATCAATAATCAGAGTGCAAAAAGTTTCTAGGGCCATCCACTGCCAAAACAATGGGTGCATTGTGAGGTATTGTTTAACAACGGGTTTCACCTGCCAGCCCGCTTTATTGTTTACAACTAATCGCTTTAACCCCTGCATATCAGATAGTATACAAAAAAAAACACCCCATGACAATGGAAAAATCAATTAACATAATAGTGTTTTTTTATTCATCTTGTCCATGCTTATTTTACAATTAGGGCACTAAAACTTTCTTGTAGAACATGCAAGTAATGTGAAATACATTAATGAATATTTCAACACGGCTTAGTATACATATTCATTATTTTTATTAAGTATTTTAGCCGCCTGTGTGGTTGTGGTCAACGTTGTTGGCTTCGGCTACGGAGGGCCCTGGTTCAAATCCCGGTATGGACAGTTTTATAAATTATTTTTTCAATCGATTTATGAATTTCTGTTCAAGGGCATGGATGTATGTGATGTCTTGAATTCCCCCCTCCCACCCATCCTATCATATGAACGTATCGTATCGAGAGCGATTAGCTTACTACTAATCCTGTACTAGCCCTATTCGTCTATCCATACTCTCTTTGGAAAAAGAGAGGTTGAGCAACTGAGTAACAAGCAGTTCTCTTAGAAACACTTCTGTTGAGATAAATTCCATTAGGAGTCCATATTGGGAGCGGACATGGTTTAGAAAAAAATAACATAAAATATAAAATTTATAATGATGGTTGTGCTAATTTAACGTTGCAAGTATTATATTTCACCTCAGTGAAAAGCATTATAAAATTGACTATTTTGTTAGATTTTTTATTATTATCAGGCGTTGTCAACCTATGATCCGCGGTTCACCAAGTGACCCATTTGAGTATCACAAATAAAGTATAATGTATAGAAATAAGAGATTATTATCTCCTTTCTCGTGATATCAAACGTCAATGTCGGGCATTACTTCTTACGAAGTTTTAAAAATATATTTGTCATTTTACCCGTGATCGGTTCTTAAACAATAAATATATTTTTAATTTAAGTATTCCTACTGCTGATCGGTTATTCACGGTTAAGCTAAATTATAGGGATCTGCCAGGCAAATTATACGAAATTTGCAAACTGCTTTTGTGGTCGCCTCCCTACCTATAATACAATTTACCTTTGGGCGCCATGATAATAAGCTCCTTCATCAATTTGAGAGACTTGTAAAATGACTTAAGTCATTAAATAAAATATAATAGTTAACAGAGTAGGTAACAAGTAACTAACATCCCTTTTTGGAAGCCGACCAAATCGCGGTCGATTTTTCATTACTTTTTTAAAAAATAAAGAGGGAAAAATAAAAAAGTTCGAAATTTGAAAAGGTGCACGAAAAAATTAATAGAGAATTAATACACATAATGGTTACGATATATTCTGTAGAAAATTGACGTGACATAAATATTTACTGTCTCGTTCGATTTAGAGGTAGGACGTGATCTGATTATGATCATTTTCTGACGGAATGTGTACGTTATATTAAATGTAAATATATCACGGCTCGAATTCGATAGGATTCCGGAGTACAAAAGAATTTGTATGTCGGTTCGAGAATTTTTAAAAAAACTACTTTAATTGTATTTAATAACTATTCTTGAAAAAAGAGGTTAAATCAATTTTCTAAAATCTATTTTGGTTAGGTTAGGTTTTTTTTAATTTCATTTAAATTATGACTATTTTATATAAATTCTGACCATTAAATATTTATTATGCCCTCTGACACTGACCGATATATTATGACCATTTAATATAAATTCGGACCAATGTGACAAAAATTATGACCGAAACTGTATTAAAATTAACCGGTTCAATACGAGCAGTAAAGAAACATTTATTTGGTTTTTGAAGGTACAAACAGTGGCGTAGTAAGGGGGATGCGGTAGGGGTAGGGGGCGGCATTTTCAAATATAAATACAATATTTTGCGAGAAATTATATTTATACCTAAAAAAATATGCCTCTTGTGACCCCTTCCTACTCAATTGGGTACAAATACAATAATTCAAATTGTTTTGCTAATGATGGGTATTAATTTCGATTGGAAGTAACATAATATGATACTCAAGTGGGTCGTGCAATTAAAAGTTAATCGCACAAAACTGCTGATGAGCTTATTTTGGAGTAGACTAAGTGGTCATTTGGCATTTTGGAGTGGCTAGCTTGGCAAGCAAGCATCATATTATATTATAATTACATTTCGTAAAGTTCCTGCTGCATTTGTTTGCACTCTGATGCAGCTATATGCATTTGGAAGCACATATGATGTATTACCTAGTGTGTATTATCGAATAAGTGAACGCTCATATTAATAGTACAATCATTCGCAGTGGTATAGCTATAAATATTGTGTTCCTATGCTAAGCTCCTGGAAGTCTTTAGCATAGATCAAATTCAAAATGATACTTCATTATCGTTCACAGTTTACTCCCGATAATTACCGGGTCTTATGATGCAACGGTTAGCTCTGTGAACTTCCGTGCCGGATCTCACGGGCTCGAGACCCAGTACAAACAAAATATTTTCGATAGATTTATCGATTTTTGTTCGAAACCATGGGTGTTTGTAAAGTTTAAAAATCCTTTTCCGATATTTCAATAACTGGGCATAGCGAGAGCGATTAGCTAACCACTAGTCCTGTCCTAGCCTTATTCTTATAACCCTATTAAAAAAAGAGAGGTTGAGCGACTGAGTAACAAATAGTTATCGTAGAAAAACTTCTGTTGAGATACCTCCATTAGGAGCTCATATTCTCCACATTGTGAGCGAATATGCATAAAAAATATGTGGAATTTTTAGTGACTCACTTAATGTTTTATTTTTACTGAATTGTAATTTAATATTTTCAATTAAAGCTGTGTTTTATGAGTTCATAAAATATGTTTTGTTATTATAATTATAGTATGTATTGTTTTAACCACAACTTAGTGACTTAGGAATATTTTATGCTGTTATAACTTGCCTGTGATGTTTATAAGATATAAAAATTATAACTATGGTGAAAAATGACGAATTGCAGTTAATTGGATCGTAAACATAAGAACGACACTTTTGATGATGAAACTAATTCAATTCTTGACATCCAGGATTCTTCGCGAACGATTACACGTTACATTATGAAAGCTAGTTTGACACTAACGAATAGGTGTCGTTAATTCGGCAACACGCTCATTACTCACGCGCACACCGTTCGACGTCGCTTAACGACAATGTCTGCTTTTACGTCCACACATTCGAACGATCGTTATCGGCGTCCCGACGCTGACGCGCCGAATTCTAACGGCCGTTCGTTACGATAACGAAAAAGCTCATCTCTGAAAAGTTACTGTAAACATTACACAGTTTTATATAATGACAGCAATAAAACGCATGGAGTATTTTTAAGCGATGCTCTATTAAAAGTTGATCTCTTTTTGGTAGAGATTATTATGATATATCATCGTAATATTTCAAAAAATTAAACGATACGTTAGTAAAAATCTTTCGTAATTAATACGTTTTACGACGAAATAAATTAAGTACAAATGTTATAATGTCAGTATCCAATTTAAAAAAAGTCGGTTTACGGACGATAGTTTAACGTGACAACGTCATAAGAAAACATTGATGAAATGATTGCATACTTTTATGAATAAAATGGAATCATTTTTATTGAATTATCATTATTTTGTATGGATACGAAGAAGGAGTGAAATGAAATCTACAATTTTTTATTGATATATTTTATTCGCACTCATTAATTCAAATATGTGTATTACTTTGATGAACAGTTTATTTACAAGTAACAATGTGCTAGAGATAGATGCGGCACAATCCGAACGGTAGGCCGATCGTGCCTCTCTATCGCTTATCCGCGCTCTCGCTCGCACGCTTGCCTTCGGCGTAACGCAACAAACGGGACAATGAGTCATGTTTTTTCGTGTGTGCAGCGGGCGTTCATCGATTTATAAGACGTTGTCACGTCAAAAAAGAAGTGGTTTGTAATATATCAAAATGGCCCGTGTTTGTTGAACTGGCTCTGTTGTTCAACGGGCTCAGTTGAACGTCAAGTAATTTACATTTCACGATAATAATTTTTCATTGACATTATACATTTTGATACAAAAATAACTGCCACAATGGCAATTTTTAGCTTTAATTACCAATATTTTTATTAATTTTATACTGCAAATCAAAAATATTTGCTGACCAATTAAGATTTTTTTACGGACAGCTTTTAAATGGGTATTGACCAATTAGTCAATATATTCCAGATGTGAACATTACCTACAATATATAACAGTGATTTCCGCGTTCGAAAGAGATTCTGTGAAAGTGATTTTATTAGCCGGGCTCTATCACTCTGTATTTATGTTGTTTTTTTTGAGACTATAAACAAACATTTAGATAAGTCGTTTTACAAAATTGTTTCGAGCAGCGTGGGTACCTGTTTTTATTCGCCATTTCCCATCAACCCTATCTAACGGTGAAAACGGGATTAATAGATTACGGTCAACTAATAAGTACTTCTGTCATAACCATAATTATTGTTTCTCAAAAAAATTAAGAACCTTATGCTTCACATTCACCGCGAACATGGATCATAAAAAATCTTAGTTATATTCAAGACCGTAATTAGCTTTTTAATGGCGTGTTTATAATAAAAAATGCCATTGCTGAATGATTTTATTTTTCCACGTATTCATTTAAAATTGAATTTATATTTCTTGAAATTACCGACGTATACTTCTTTATGCTGAAAATGTGCACCAATAATTAACAGAAAGTTGAGGGTTACACAAAACAACGTTCGCATATCAGTTATTTCTCAGAAAATCATCATCATTATTGTTGACAGATATTAAACAAAACTTACGGATTCAAACAACTACTCCAACCTTTTGCGGAAGACTGATGATAAATAGCAATTAAATATGGTATGTGCTTTAGGATACTTCGTATCTGATGTTACATTCTTCGCTACCTTCACAACACTTCGAAACGAAACGAACGAAATAGAACGATTGTTCGGAATTATTAAGAAGACATGGTAAAATGATATTCTTTATTTTGTGGTCTGTCATTTTTCTCTGCGAAAAAATAATTATGACGCAATAATTAAAAACTCTTATTGTGGATTTGATTTTAGCAATAAATCACACATTGCTATGAAGAATACATTATGCCAAATACGAAATGTTTTCACGGAATATAATGTATATATTATATTACAACAGTGGATAAAGTGACGAAAGACATTCAGGAGTGATGTATTTCCAAACTTCGATAAAACTTAGACATCATTATCACACATCAATTGAATTATTTTGTAAGATCGTGTCGACTTTGACTAAAACTAGCTATTTACTTTACATGGAGATTTAGTCAATTTGGTGTTAATCGAACACTGTGAGTGAATTGCATTGCTGATTTGTCTTTCGTTTCAAGCAAATCACACGCTATTCAATTCTAGCTGGATTATTCGAGTGTCGTTTGATTCATAACTAAATAATTTTATGATACTTCTTTTGATTTTAACTATCAATTCTTGGTGAGAAGATATTTTATTTTAAATATATACTATTACAAAAAAAGCGCATTGCTTTCCTACTAATTAAACTTTCTACTCTGAGATTTTGTTTGATTGTGCATGTGAACTTTTATAAACATTTAAAAAGATATTTCGTTTTCATAACGAGACAGGTGAATACAATTTAGTTCTTTGAAGTGTTGCTCGTCTGCTGGCAGATAAGTCTGTGGATAGGTAAACTTTATTTCTGTGGGTTAGTTATTTTCTAAAAGCAGACTTTACATTCCGCGACATTTCCTTCGACGCTCACGTCAACCTTTTAGAGTTGATTTAAAGAATTTTGTTGGTTACACACCATTTTTGTATGCTAATAATATCTACATATTATTATGATTATTTTAGCGTGGCTCATCCGTTCCAAATAATATTTTCTTTCATTGAGTTTTGTCAACTTTATAGATTTCTTATAGGTATAGCTATCACTATAATGCATAAATATAAAGACAGCTACATATATCGTAGATATCCAACCGTATCGTATGTAACAAACAGCGGTGGGCTGTCAATACGTTAACATGGGGCTCGCTTTATATCAAAGTAATTCTCAATGTTCTGGGGAAGCAGTGAGTTTTTTTTATTACTCCGATAGAATACTTAAATAAGCAGTCGATTGTTACTTAATACACTTATGATATGTAACGATATGCATTTTACCGTAAACAATTTAAATGGCCAAAAATTGACTACTGTGTACACTGAAACTGTTCTAGATAATATATGTCAGAAATTGCAGTTATGTACTCATTTGATCTGAGAATATTGTTTTCTCTAAAATACACAAGGAGGAAGCTCGAGCCCCTTCAAGCCCCCTCCAGCCCACCCCTGGTTCCAAAGAAATACAAAATACGAAATGATACAACTAAAAATGTATTTATAAGATAACATGTAACATTAGCCACCTGTGTGGCCGAGTGGTCAGCGTTGTTGGCTTCGGTTACGGAGGACACGGGTTCAAATCCCGGTACGGACAGTTTTATAAATTGATTTTTCAATTGATTTATGAATTTCTGTTGGAAGGCATGGATGTATGTGATGTCTTGAATTCCCCTCTCTCCCACCCATCCCATCCTATGAACGGGGCGTATCGAGAGCGATTAGCTTACCACTAGTCCTGTCCTAGCTCTATCCTTCTATCCCTACTCTCTTTGGAAAAAGAGAGGTTGAGCATCTGAGTAACAAGCAGTTCTCGTAGAAACACATCTGTTGAGATAAACTACATTAGGAGTCCATATGCTCCACATTGGGAGCGGATATGGTTAAAAAAAAATACAAGTTTGTATCATGAAATTTTTATTATGTTGTTTGAAAGTTACACAACGGTAATTTTGGTGATAAGTGCCAAAGTAAAAATTCGCTATTTTGCATTTGAAAGTTTGTTTATTGTATGAAAGAAAATATAGAAAAAAAATCATTTATATTTTTATCATTTGATAATGTTCGCAATAAGTGGAACCGGTCATGATCTGAATAATTAAAGTGAACATAGTAGAAAAGGTGATTTTTTTTTAATGTAATGCCTTTCCACCAATGATCGATAGTGAACACATTAAATGCGACAAATTTAAAATCCAGAATTGCAGAATAATCCAGAGATTGAAGTATTACAAGTTAAACGCTTAAATTTAGTAATAATTTTCGAAAATTAAGCAAGGAACTATTGATGAAACATACTTAATGGTCGACAAAATAGAACATACAGAAGCAGTGCGCTATCCGGTGCGTTCCGAAACATGCATAATGTACAGATGGGTATTTAAGATTGAGTATAATTGGTCATGATGATTACTTGACAGCAGCCATGGTAGTAATTGTTAAAGTAAAACATCTTTTATTGATCACCATTTCGGTCAGACTTGGATTTCTCGATCAAATGTACCTATTGTAATTTGTAGATTTCGCCTAAACTTTTTCTCAGTGTAATAGAACACCAAATTTGTGGGCATACACTATATTTTGTCGATAGTCTACGACGATCTTACTACGAAACTTCTTAGCCTCACCAATAATACGTTTGTTAAATCAACGATCATAATTGAATAAGAACTGTTACTAATGAATTTGAAGATAACTCTCTCTCTTTGAATGCGAAATAGTCCGAATAAGTAAATTATTTTGGTTACATCAACGTGAGCAGGTTAAAACTTTTTTTAGCTTTATTTGTCGAAGTCGCAGGAAGTCACAGATTATTTAAATTTGGCAGCGCCACGCCACTACTGCTCGCAAAAAGTTTTACAAACTCATCTTAATTTAGTCCTTAAAATTCGAGTGCACACAATTTAAAGCACAATGGAATTTTACTAAACACACCATAGATCATTTATACCGAATTCAATGTGTTTCTTTCGTTGAAATATTATAATAAGACAATTATACTATTTTGATTATGTACAAAGGGAAGTAAGATTGAAAATGAGTTACATGATATTGGATTTCAAACGTAACGTCAGCGCTTGACAATGTCACGTAGGTTGATAGGAGTTTTATCTAATTTAGTATTATATACGCCGAAAAAAGATTTATTTTTGTATCTAATTAAAAAATAATGTTATTAAATTCGACGTCAGATAAGATTCTGTTTCCGGTTTTGATAACATCTTTAGTAATTTATTTTATAGTATAATCTTGATAAATCGTCACCATTATCTAATTCAGGGTTTCCCAAACTATGTTCCGCGGAACACTGATGTTCTACAGTCCACATCCACATAACTTAAAAAAACATTTTTTTCCAAAAACTAGCAATTCTGATTAAGGGGTTTGGAATCCATTTTCCGTATTCAAAACAAGTTATTCAGAAAATATGAAAGTCTTGGTGAGTTTGTCAGAAGAATCCCCCCCAATGTGTCAAAACAAGTAATTATTGTTTTACTTCCGTTTTATACAACATATTTATGCGAAGCAGGATTTCTTTTTTATGCTGCAACGAAGTCAAAGTGAAGGAACAGGCTCGACGCCACACAATTTAAAATTAATTAGTGTTTAATAAACATTTTTTTTTTGTATTTATACTATTATGAATTACCCGAACTTAAAAATAAGCCAAGTGTTCCGTTAAAATTTCTGGATTAGCGAAGTGTTCAAATAAAAAAAGTTTGGGAAACCCTGATCTGATAAATTTATGTTTGTAAAATAGAATTGGGAGAAGTAATCGGGTCAGAATTCAGTATTCATTTCTTAAGAATAGCTGATGTAAGATAACTTATAACGCTTAGCTATATAATATTTTATGTATTTTATACACAAAATTTTCGGTCTTAGTTATACTAATAGCAGTCACAAATATGTTTAAATTCTGGCACAGAAATTATTTTTAATAGTTTCATGAAATTTCCAAGTATTTTTGTCGAGTCATTCAGTTTCTGTGTAAGACGTATCAATTAATTTAATCCTAATATTATTTAGCATGCAAATTTATGAAAATATCGTGACAGCGTATTTTACAGGTTTACGCGGAAACATTACTTTGTAAGAAATTATTATATGTATTTTCATCTGCAATGTATTTAGTTGATCTAAGTTGGAGATGAAGTGTTTTATATTCATCTGAGAGAAATACACTTTTAACATGTTCGTTGACATATATTCTTGACAAAAAACATCATTAAATTTGAATCATTCAAATTATGTACACTCCCACAGATTTTGTCACTAACGACCCGGGTTTCGCCTTTCGGCATCTTCAGGCGTTCAAGCGCACGTAATTTGAATGATTCAAATTTAATATTGAAATTCCACCAAGCACCTTCAGTCGAAATCTTAAATAAACATCAGGTTGAAAAATAAAATAATTCCAATCCTGATCGTTAATATGTAATTTGAAAATAGTGCAAAAAGTTATTTTTGACATATTTTAATATTAAATAAATTTGTCGTAGAAATACTTGATCTTATTTTTTATTTAAAAGTGAAAATGTGTCGATTTTGATTAAATTATTAGCTATATCTGCTCCCAATCTCTGACTGTAAATCGAAGTTTTTATAAAACAAGCATGGCTCAGTTATTCCACATTAGATTTCGGAAAGTGTGAAGGATTAAAGATGGTATTAAGAATGGAATAGATAGCCGAGCTCTCTATCCATGCATTGTTTTAAGGATTATATGTGGCTGATGCGGTAGGATGTGGCGCGTGAGAAAGATCACAACACGTATACAGACAGTCTTCGACTATAGTATAATTCGCTTTTTCGCTTTTAAATTGTCGTCAATAATTTACAGTGCTTTTGCGAAAGATGCCGTAACTCACTTGCTGTCATTTTAAAAAAAAAATCAATGTCCGTTCCCAATATTAAATATATAGCCTCCTAATGAAGGTATTTTAACATATTTTTTACGAGAACTCTTTGTAACTCGATTACTCAACCTTTCATTTTTTAGGAGAGTAAGGATATAAAGATAGGGCCAGGATTAACCAATCATTCTCGATTTGCTCTGTTAATTTTAGGATTGGTAGGGTGGGAGATTTTTTTCAGATATTCCTGGCTCTCATTGGAGTAATAATTCAATTCATTCGCGAAATCCTGCGTTCACATTCACTTAAAAAATGGGAGTAGAATTTAACATATAAATTAAATGTAAAAGATTTTCCGAGTATGTCTTTTCGAGAATCCACGAATCATTTCTAGTTCCTCTAATTGCAGTCAGATAAACATATTTCTAATGTCCATGTCAACCAAATGTCAATATCTTCTGGCCAATATTTTAGGTCAAGTACGCAAGCCCAATGTGCAAACTCCACATCTTTATTATTTAGCCATCAAAATGAAAGATTATTTTTTTTTTACTAATCTATATCGTCGCCTGTGTGGTCGAGTGGTCAACGTTGTTGGCTACCGCTACGGAGGGCACGGGTTCGAATCCCGGTACGGGCAGTTTTATAAATTGATTTTTCAATCGATTTATTAATTTCTGTTCAAAGGCATGGATGTATGTGATGTCTTGAATTCCCCCCTCCCACCCATCCTATCCTATGAACGGGGCGTATAGAGAGCGATTAGCTAACCACTAGTCCTGTCCTTGCCCTTTCCTTCTATTCCTACTCTCTTTGGAAAAAGAGTGGTTGAGCAACTGAGTAACAAGCAGTTCTCGTAGAAACATTTCTGTTGAGATAAACTCCATTAGGAGTCTATATGCTCCATATTGGGAGCGGACATGGAAAAAAAATAATCTATATGCAGTTCAATTTTTTTTTTGCTTTTTTTTAACTTTCGCATAGAAATTCATAAATCGATTGAAAATTCAATTTATAAATACTGTCCTTACTGGGATTCAAACCGGCAACCTCCGTGTTCTAAGTCAACAACGTTGACACTTGACCACACAGCCGACATATTTATATATTGGTGTACCATTATAACTTGACCGCCGGCAGAAGATGGAACTAAAGTAGTCAAGCAAACAAGTGTCATAATAGATGTTTTATTATTGATACTGTGGAAATAAATACGATGGGCAATTTCAAGTGATTCAAATACAATTGGTGAGAATGTGCTGGAAGTTATTCTAAAAGTCCGACAGTTTTGTGAAGACGGCACGTCAAACAGAATTGATATTCCAATCATGCTGCTGATCGCGTGGCGTCCATGATAAATATAATCGTATGACATTACTCCATTGACACGAGCGCTCTCTCTTAACGGCCAACTTTTATTTATAATAATTAATCTGTAAATACCCCATATTCGATTATATTTTTCTTCTGTTTTAATAATAAAGGGCTATAGATATTTATAGAATTTTAATTAATATGCTTTATTCGAATGGAAATATAAAAGAATACACATTATAATGCAAAATTTTAATTGCTCTATGACTTAGTTAGTAGATGGTGTGATTTTTTAACCATGGAAGGAAAGATGAAACCCTCGTGAAGACATCAGGATAACCTACTGCACAAGGATGTCCCCAGGATACAATACCAACTACACTTACATTGTGGACTAGTGGGCTTCCTGAGTCACCCTAAATAAAAAAGAAAAAAATGTCATTTTAATTCATTAATAATGCTATTTTGATCTGATAATTTTTAAGTCATTATGATTTAGAGCGCATAAATGAAGAGCAAACATTCAAAAAGTGATTTTTCACAAATTTTGAAAAATGACGTTTAATGTCAGTTCTGATAGTCCATAATAAAATCTATGAATGGAAATAACGATTAGTGGTCAAAAAAGTTTTTTTCATATAACAATTAAATCATAAAGTTGCTACATTCAAACCGTGATTTCTCGAATCATCATTTCCCAAGCTCTGTATTTGTGTGAGAAATCACTTTTTGAATGTTTGCTCCTCAAAAATGTATGTAGACGTGAACAAACTGGTTCGCAATAAACTGACTTAAATATGTACCAATTTGCAAAATGATTGAAGGTAATTTTTATACTTTAGGACAGAGGCTCGCAACCTTATTTGCTCCATTCCCCCAATTACTATTTTTCAGGATATAATTCCTCACTACCCAAGATAGTCTACATGGAGTTGAAACATATTTTTTTATATGTAGGGATATGTACATAATATTATAACTTTACAGATAATATGTTTTTAAAACTAATAACTAACATACTTAAAAGACTGAAGCATATTTCAGTAGATTTTAAATCAAGTTTCAGTTCAAAAACAAGAATCTAGCAAAACAACGATTTCCTTTTCCCCAGCAACTATAAAATGTCTCCACCGATTGGGGAACCCTACTTAAAGTTTTGTTTGTTGGAAGTGTCAGGACTTCAAACGAAATCGAGGATTGGTTATAAGACCTTGAAGCGGTTAATGGACGTTCTGGTTCACGAATTCACATGAATCACAGACTTTACTATTAAAATAATATAAGCAACACCCGGCAAAGGGAAAAAAGGAAATGAATATGCCGATAGCACTGATTTCATCAAGCATTACTAATTTTTTCAGAAAGTCTTTATTTGCCATTAGTATCTTTTAAAATTTAGGAGTTACACTAATACGAATTTAAAAAGTAAAATATAATAATGTATATGTATTTAATACACTAATTATTATTTTGTCACTTATTACACCAAAGGTTCCCAACCGGTGAGAAGTTTCTACCTAGGAGGAAATTTAAGATTTCCAAGGGGAATCGATGAATCGCTAGATTCTCTGTTTTTTTCGTAAAAATAATTAAAAGTATCATTTTAAATACAACATAAAATGATCATCAATATTTTTTCATAAAATCACTTTACATGCACACGGGAGACACTTCTGAATACCCCATAACTCGACTGAAGTTTTTGATTATTGAAATATGCTTCACAAATTTCAGTATGTTAGTGAAAAATCATCTCAATAAATTAATACATACAATTTTTTTTTTTTTTTAACACAACATACCTATATATCGAATATACATTTTGAGTTAGATTATCTATAGTGAATTATATTCCGAACAATGGTATAAAAGGGGAATGGAGCCAGTGGCGGATTAAGCACTTCGGAGTCCCTAGGCGAAATACATTTTGGAGGGCCTGTTTTTCAAATAATATAAAAGTGTTGCAAAACTCTTTGTAGAATAATAATACATATTGAAAACTGAAATTAAAATATAAAGGTTTATATAATTTATGCTATTTTTGAGCCCCCTAAAATTTGGAGGCCCCAAGCGGGCGCCTCTTGCGCTTATGGGGTAATCCGCCACTGAATGGAGCGAATAAGGTTGGAAGTCCCTGATCTAGACTTTTAGATTCGTTAAATTTAAAATACTCAGTAATGGGTAATTTTATAAAATTCAAATATTATCTTAAATTTCAATACTAACGTGGCAGGCTCCTTCTCCAAATTTGGTATAAGTGCATATTTGAGATTCCACGATGTGATCATCAATAGCTTTTGAGCAATTCTCGTTTGAGATTGATTTTAGGTTAATTATCTGGAGGTTGTTTGGAGCTGTACCAGGAAACTGTAAAATAGCATAGTAGATAATTTAATGGAATCACTTTAAATAAATAAAACTTTGTACAAGCTGGCTCGATTTTCAAAAAACATACAATTATAACCATTCTTTTGCAGCTAGCGAGCCTTACGAGATTTCATACACTGGCTAGTGACCCGGTAATCTAAATTTCATCTGTCAAGTCTGTAGCCAAGTGGTCAAAGGATTGACATTGTCTGTCATGAGTCGATCATATTTGCTATGTCATTCATTCATGTAATTGTTAAGTAACCAAATAACAACCAGTTATGGTAAAAACTCTAAAGAGATTTTATTAGAATTTCGTACACTCCACATTGAGTACGGACATGGTTGGAAAAAAGTATTTTACTAACTCTATTCGTGTTTTATTACTTTATCTCAAATATAGAGATAAATGAATGAATATATATCAACTAGTTTTCGTAAAAAAGTATTCTTTATAAAAATTCTATTTGGTTCACATTAAGAGTAGATATCGTTTTAAAAATGTTTGAAATATATTGATTTTATAATTCTTTGTTCTCATATATTCGAATTATTATAAAAAGAAAAACCAACATTTGTCATTTACCGGATAAGTGTTAAATTATCTTATCTTGGATTATTTAGACGTGAAGATATAGCGTCAATAGATTTTAAGATTCAATTTGAAAATATAGATTTCGATTAGGTTTTTCCAGAAAGTTGATTGATCGAAATATAAGCAAGTACGCTTACACTTGACACTAATCGTAGGTCTATCAATAAAAACAAATACACTTATTGAGGGTCATCGATGACCTTCAATAGCATATCGACTGTCTCACGTAAAAGTAAATTACGTCAAAATAATGTTTCATATTGTTTTAGGTCAAGTATCATAATAATAAAATTACATAGTTATTTCTTAAACGAAAAAAATATTTTTTTTGTTTCGAACCCGTTATTATTTCACTCATTCAATCAAATAATACACTAATTATAGTATTATAATTTTACACATTTAGCTTAAAATACCGGTAATAATGTTCAGCTGAACAGTATAGACAGTTTTTTTAGTAGATTTTTTAGTAGAGTAAGTTATTTATATGTAGATTTCTATCTGAAGACATGGATGTACGTGGTGTCTTAAATTCCCTTCCACCCTTCCAAACTACTTGAAGTTGATCATCTGAGTAACAAGCAGTTCTCGTAAAAATAATTTTGCTGAGAATATCACAATTTTTAGTCTTTATACTCCACATTGGAAATGGACATGGTTAAAAAAATGTTTCATAAATTTCTAGACCAGTGTAGGGGAACCTACGGCCTTTTGAGTACTCTGATGCGGCCTTTTGACTTGATTACAATATTCACATTGATCAAAAAATTATACGCAAGCGCTTGGAAAAGAGCGTAATCAACCCATTATAAATATTTTCTACAGTCGAAAATAAGGGTGGGTGTTTACCGCAGCCTTATTTATGTTGAATCAGATAAATGAATGTGGCCTTTATAAGTGAAAAGGTTCCCCACCCCTGTTATAGACTTTAAAATAAATATTTTCTCAAGGGCAATTGATTTGATTCAAAATTTTAAAAACCTCAAGATTTTTGTTTACTTACAGTCGTGGTGCCCCAGCCCGTCAGAATCAGATCGACATCAGTCGCAGTCACTGCATTCGGCAAGTTGATGGGCTGGACATTGGGGGTGAATATTATCAGTGATTTCACTATGACAACTGCGATATCATTGATGATGCGGGATTGGTCATATTTCTCATGCGTCTTCAATTCTTCCACTTCATATTTTGTTCCACCACTGTCCAATTTAATGGCGCCAACCACAACGAACACATTCTTGGCATTTTGACTAAACGAAAGTAAAAACACATTTAGTACAATTTTATGTATTATTTGTTGAGTTGGCTTATTCTTTCCTCATTTATACTTTTGCATAATGCGTTTACGTTAATATTTACACTATTAATCGAAACCGTGCGCGCTGTTTCGTGTAATCCACTGAGTGTAGCGTAGTAAACATACATTTTCAGCTTAATAATTATAATTAACTAATGATTAATACATAAAAAACAATAATCAATATTGTTAATTTTTCCTTTAAAATATCGATCAATTCAAGTCCTGAAATTAATCAGGTTGATTTATTATTTACTATGTTTATACATAAAAAGGCAATATTAATAAACTAAATTTAAATGACGTTTTGTGATTCATTGTATAGGACTGGCAGGAATGAATATTTGAATAAGATTTGAAAAAAAAATTATATAAGAAAATCAAATTTGTTTTTTTGCGAATTGTCTCATATTGGATTCATTTGACATTCATAGTATTTCAGCACTAAAGCGTTTATATGTTTGCAATATAAGACAGCAAATAAATAATTTTGAATACTTGACGATTCTTAAATATCAAAGTACCGGTATACAATTATTTGTACAGTTTTGCGACCCTAATATGCCTTTTTTTTAGTAATTAATTACTATATTTAAATATTATTGTGATTTTTTAAAAAAAACTTACTAATACACACAGTGTGCTGCGGTCAAAACAGTCTTAGGCGTGATGATAGACCCTCCGCAAAAATGGAAGTCGAAGGAAAGCCTCAGCGAGACTTGATAAGGAGCATCTCCATACACTGCTGGTTCACCTCCAACGATTTTTGACTCCAATTTTTTGGGCACCGAAGCTCCTGAAAATCAATCAAATTGGTTGTCATTGAGTGCCATTTGTGATGCCCTGAAAGATGACGCATCTCGTTACCTAAAGTTTTAAGTTAGTTTCTACTTACCCAATGAAAATGCAGAACAGGTAACAAACAATACAATGACACTAAACATTTTCATAGTGACTTCCTTGTCAGTCACCTATTCCAAGAGTAAGAGAAAATACTGATATTTTCCATATTTATTAAAATAACAAATTAAAAAACTGCAGATATCAGCTATGCATTTTGAAATTTATAAGAGAGCATACTTGAACGATAATAAACAATACTTACATTGAACCAGCTCTTTCCACTTGAGATTCACAAGGTACATTCGAAAACAGTTCATCGGTCATATAATACAGAATGATTTTATACCAAAAGGTGTTCCGTATCATCATTATTATGACAGTTGGTTGTCAGTTGACTTATAAAGAATAAATGATCCACCAAGAGGCCGCAAAGGCGTCTATAAATTTAATTGGAGAGAGCGATGAATTTGTTGATGATTTTTGTAACCGCGATTAATTTTTTTAAGATGTAAGTGGTTTATGTGATATTTTTTTAGTGGATGTGTAGGACAACCTACAAAAAATTGTGGTCCATAACCGTAAAAGTAATCCGAGGGCAACGAAATTTCACCCTCTTAGCAAATTGACTAAAGTCGTGAAGTTTATGTTTTCAAGGGAGTCGCAGAGTGCATATGCGTGCGTGATATAACACTTGTATTCCGACACCATATGTTTGATATGAACGCAACATGCGACGCCTTGTAAAACGCTGCCCACTGTGGCGTTACCTCAACGCCTAAGTGTTTATAAAGAATGAAATTATCATGTTGGATGTATACGTAAATTTAATTATAGCGACGTTTAAATGAAGCTGTTTAGATCATTTTGAATATGAACCCTAAATGGAACTGATTTAAAGAAAATTGTTTATCATTCAATGGCGCGACCTTTTTTTTAGACAAGGTAAATATATGAGGATGGGACAAGACTGGCAGTTAGATAGTAACTATCCATAAACCCCATGTATTATAAAAAAATAAGTGGGAGCGAATGAAAATAATCTCATAATAGGTATGTCAATATATACAATGAAAGTATCCTTTCAGAGATTTGAATCCATGCATAATTTATCTCTCGGCAACTTGAAATTAAGACCAAATTAAATATATAAATGTTAAGAAAAGAAAAGCAACCGTATTTCGTATTTTTATTTAAAATCCTGATACCATGTTGGTACCCCATATGTTTTGACGCCCTGTGTGATTGCTCTATTTGTCAGCCCCTAGCTACTACGCCCCATGAGTGTACGCGATGAGGAGTAATTAGTTTTTATACAAATTTAAAAATGCCGATAATGTTATTTATTATGTTACCTAGGGGTTAGAGGTCTGCACGGGCCCGGGCTCTTACCCGAACCGGGCCGTAGGCCGGGCTCGGGCGGGTAAGCGCAATTGAGATTCGGGCTCGGGCCGGGCTTTATAATTTGGGATATAATCTGGGGAAAAATATAACAAATCGAGGATTTTAAATTCCTCGGTGAGCTAAAAAAAAGGACTTTCGGAGATAATCTGGGGAAAAGTATAGCAAATCGAGGATTTCAAATTCCTCGGCGAGCTAAAATAATGAATTTCGGGCATCGGGTCGGGTTCGGGTAACGAGTGCGGTATTAGACTCGGGCCCGGGCCGGGTCGGGCGTGAGTTTTTCTGGCTCGGACCGGGTAGTTTTGTAAAATTTTGGCCCGTGCAGACCTCTACTAGGGGTGCGGTAAAAAGCTATGTTTTAAAAAGCAAGACACATGTATTATTAAATGAGCCCTCGAGAGGTGAAGTGAGCCAAGTAGTAAAACGGTAAAAAATATATTAGACTAATTGGTACAACCACGTCTTTACTTGGTGGATTGCATATTTTAATTTTAAGGAAGTAACACTATTGCAGTGTTTATTTACTTATTTTTTATGATAATTGAAGACAACTATTTTTTTACCATACTACTATACTACTTGGCCCACTTCAACTCTCAGCGGCTCATTAATGTCAATACTAAATACAATACAACTGAAACACTTTTATAGTGTAATTAGGATGTTAAAGAAATATCCCCTTTTTGTAGTGTTTACCTAAAAAGCAGGTAAACGTCGAGTGTATTGATCATACGATAACATTGTTTGTTTTTATTATTTCTATAAAGAAACGCAAGACAAACCACTTGATTGTATTATATATACGTAGATAAAGATATCAGCTGAGAATTGGATTTGTGCCAGACTGTATTGGCTATACCAATATTGTCGTTTTATTAATGTTTAAGGTGTTGGTCGTTTCGTCAATATTCTTAAAACGCCTAATAATAGAATTGTAGATTTTTGCGTATACACGAGAATTCTATTTCAAGTTGGTTGTTGAGTATCCAACCACCACCCGTTATGTGTATGCAGCCGCATTTTCACGGCCGCCTTCCATAACGCAATGCGATCAAGAAAAGAATTTATTCCTCATATTTTTGGCCCAATACAGAACTGCACGGGACCTATCTTTTAACCACGCACTGTTGTGCTTAAAAGATAAAAATAGAATTATTAAATGTGATATATTGAAATCTTAAAGAATATTTTTCGTATAACGTATGTATGTAATGCATGTAGCCCTGCCATGTATACAGGGCCGGCGCCACCAATCGCCTAGGGCGCCAATCATTAGGGGGCGCATAAATTTAGTAATTAAATTATTTTTTATAATCTATTTTAAATCTAATAACAAACAATAATACGTTTTTTTTATACGCGTATTTGTTCGTTATAATTATGTATCGTATTATATATACTTCGAAAAAGATAGGTTTAATAACAGTTCTCGGAAAAACTAATGTTGTGATATCTTCATTGGGAGGCCATATGATTCACATTGAGAGCGAACATGCATATAAAAAAAATATTCCACGGATTGTTAAAAAGGGGGCGCGACAGTAACCGCTGCCTAGGGCGCCAAATAACCTCGCGCCAGTACTGCATGTATATTTTTATTTTGCTTTGAAAACTATTGAACATATATTTTAATATCATTTTTTCGCAAAAAAGTAATAAAAGCCAAAAATTCGAGTTGAGTAATATAAATAAGCACCGAAAAATCATTTTTTTTAAATTTTTGTTGAAAAGTGAAATAAAGCTTCAAGAACGAAATGGAAACGAAATGGCTTATGTTCAGATTAAATGTGATATTTAAGTTCTCTCATACCCTTCCAATCCAAAAATGAACGGAGCAAAGCGAGAGCGAATAGTTAACCACTAGTCCTGTCCTAGCCCTATCTTTATATCATTAATCTCCTAAAAAAGGAGGTTGAGCAACTGATTAACAAGCATTTCTCGTAAAAAAGTTGTTTCGAGATACCTTCATTAGGAGGTCGTATGCTCCGCATTGGGAACGGACATGGATTGAAAAAAAACTTTTATTAAAATGCTTGACAAGAATAGAGTTCTGGAACCTCTTTTTTTTAAAAAAAAAAAGCTTTGAGTAGAACAATTATGAAATGAAATATTTAATTATTTGTTATTTTTTTTATGACAATATCAGCTGAAATTAATTATAAATAGCTTGGTAATATATAATTTAGAGGGAAAAAACTTTTGTGGTGTATGGTTAGTAGAATTAGAATGGTAAGATGACTTTCATGTTTCGAGGTTTTACTGTCAATTCTTGTAAGAGAAAAGCTTCAAAGCTATTACAATTGTGTTGACCTATACCAACCGTGAAAACAAATACAAACATTATGTTGAATATTACAAATTCCCATTCATTAGCGTCTAGTAAGATCTTAATGAATTTGAAAATAAATCCGAAGAAAACTTTGTTATTTCATTGGTTATGTAGTTAATTAATCTTATGCATGCTTCGTTACTTTGAAAAGTATCTTCTCTCTTTCCGTGAACATAAAATCAAAATACCACTCTCCCATTCGTTGCTGCTTATTTGTGACAATCTGCAGAAGTGGAAGAAAAATAATCCATTGCAGATTTGTAGAAGTCTACAGAAGCATCTTAAAGAAACAAGCCACACGCTATATATAATTAAACAACCAGTAGAAAACCAACCAACCATATACATTTTTATTTGGTGATAACAAAGAACTTCCAGAAAGAAAAAAAAACATCTATTGAAAATTCAAATGAGGATTTTTCTAATAAAAATAATAAAAGATTTTAAGTACTTTTCCCATTTAAAATTTATTTGA
Source organism: Himalopsyche anomala (assembly GCA_031772345.1). Taxonomy (NCBI): domain Eukaryota; kingdom Metazoa; phylum Arthropoda; class Insecta; order Trichoptera; family Rhyacophilidae; genus Himalopsyche; species Himalopsyche anomala. Next base: position 23,319,325 of record CM062833.1, on the reverse strand, counting down.
TGAGAACCGGTTTCGCTCCTCACGAGCATTATCAACTGATAAGGAAAATAAATTAAACAGTGCTATTTATACAAGTTGAATTGAAATAAAAAGGTGTAAACAATTACTAACAATTAAAAGGATTTACAAATTACATTATAATTACACAAAATTAAAATGCTTAACACCTATAACATACAATTAAAAAATCATCAATAAATATAAGTGGCAAATGATGTCAATTATAAACACAATTAAAATTTCCCAAATTTTTATTTATTTTCATTATCAGTTGATAATGCTCGTGAGGAGCGAAACCGGTCCTGATCAAATAAATTTTAAGTGGAAAAAGTACTAAAAATCTTTTCTTATTTTTATTATAATGCCATTCCACCAAATATTGACAGTGAACACCTTAAAAGTGAGGATTTTCTATAATTTTCTAATCACTGTTCAAAACAATATACTGAAGTGAAAGCAATTGACTGTTTTTTATAATTTCTTATATGCGTGATTTTTTCATTACAACTATCGTTACTTAGGGTATAATTTTTATGTTGTAATAATAATACCTCTCCAGTATGTGAAACCGCTCTTATGTAGTTACTTTACCTAATAATAATACCGCCAGCCCCTGGGCTAGGAAGACCACCATGCGATGCATCTTTTGTGAACATAAAGACCTACACTTAATGGTAGATCGTTTATCAAATCGGATGGTGTGTCTACATAACTCACACAAATCATTATTTTTGAATTTCTCTGGTGACCGTGTGGGACAACTTAAGTTTACATTATATAGAACGGTCTGCGAAACGTGACTGACGACTAGAATAAAGAATTTAATATCATATTTTTTGTATTCCAATATAGTTTGACAGGCTCGCCATGAATGACGTGACACGATTAAAGTCGTTTTTTGACTATTCGCGACCCGAGTACTACAAGTGAAAAATGTTGATGAAACAAAAGTAACAATGAGGCAGTCTTCCAAGTACCATTATCTGTATACATTGCTATTTTTGTTTTGTCAAGTTTTTTCACATATAACCTTGTAGTACTCGGGTCACGTACTGTCCTCTATCGTCGGTTCGTTACAAACTCGTAAATTTTCTTGTCTAACTGATGTCAAATTTTTAAAAGCCTCATTTGATATATATATATATTTATCCATGTCCGCTATCAATGTGGAGCATATGACCTCCTAATAGAGGTATCTCAACAGAAGTTTTTTTTCAAAGTGAGTAGTAGGGAAAGAAGGATAGGGCTTGAACAGGACTAGTGGTTGACTAATCGCTATTGCTATACCCAGTTATTAAAGGATCAGAAGGATGGGAGGAGAGGAAATGATGAGAAATTGATATCACAAACACCCAGTCTTCGATCACAAATTTGAATTGAATAATTCTCAAATTCACTATGATCTTACCGGGAATCGAACCCAGACCTGCGTGATCGGTAGAGCAAGCTCTAACCAACTGGACCACAGCAGGCGACAATAAATAAATTTTATTTCGCTTTTTTTTTTTCAATAAGCGGTTTCAGCTGACAAGCACCATTCCTCAAGCTATTGGTTGGAAAAAACAACTGTAAAGTACTACCTGGTTAATTATTATCATAATCATTGATAAGGATAATGAAGGATCTTAATTTTATTTGGACGCCAAATAATTTGTACAAATTGTATCGGTTAGTATTTCAGTAGTTGATAATGCTCACAAAGTCGAAACCTGTCATTATCGGATATAATAACGTGGCATACGTTTTTTGTATTTTATAAAAATAAGTTTTATTTTTAAGTGATATAACACCTTTTCCCTTAAAAACTAGTAATGAAACCAAAGCGTTTCCAATGTTGTTCAATTAATTTAAACCACTAGGGCGATAAACCTTTTATCATTAAACTGAATTTATACGATTCAATTTCTAAATAATATCATTGCAATTTTAGTGCAATAAGCTAATTCATAAGCTTTTAATAATTAACAAAGTTATTAATCAACTTTCATGTAGCTGTCATACTCCAGACATGAACCCAAATTTACCCGTATATGCATGGCATGTACGTGACAAAAGTTTCCTGAAGATATGACGATAAACGGAAATGTTATTATCAAAGTTTGGGAATAATTTATAATGCGAAGTTTGAAGTGATTCGACATAATATACTGTGGAAGAGAAACTCAGAGATATAATATAAAAAAATACTAAATGTTTTATAAAATTCTTTGAGTATACAATCTTACATTGTGCACCATTGATGATGATTATGAATTATGAGTATGAGGTTGTGCTAATTACTTTTGTTAATTGCCTTTTTGTAACTAAAAATATTTAACATTGAAGTCAAGATTGGATGAATGGATGAACCGTGTAGTACTCTTTCGAATAAGAAAAATGAATGCGGCCTTTAGATAAGAAAAGGTTCCCCACCCATGGGGTAGAGCATGCTCAGATTGGAAATAAAGGTTGCAATACATCTATCACCACAACCGGGTTCCTGGAATTTCAACCGTTTTTTGTTAATGTCGATTGTCTGCTATGTGATTTGTCTGACATGAATAATTTCAATTGATTAAATGTTTAAATAGTACAGTATTTATGAGCTGTCAGAAGAAAACTGACTGTCATAAGCATCCTTGGTATGACGAGTCGATATTGTCATTGAAAACGCATGTAATTTATTACATAAATGCATTGTTGCATATGCCTTACTGAAAAGTCACGCTTTGGTTCTTTCAAAAGTTGCACCTGTTATCGAATTAGCAAGAAAAGTTTTTTTGTTGAAACATTTCGATTATTTATTAAATTTGGTTTGCAAAACTTGTCTTATATTATTTTTTTTAATTTTTGGATCAGTTTTGATATAGTCTTCCAATATATTTTGTAACCGTATTCGTGGCTTATCACAATAGACGTTTTTATACGAGAACTACTTACTTATTGTCTAGTATTTCAATACAAAAATAAAATCCCAAGTGTTATCCCATAGAATCTTAAAGTGTACACGGAAAAGAAAAGTTTTTTAATGGGAAAGTACAATTGGCAAATTTACTTTCTCTGACACCCACCATTGACCGATTGGCCCCAACCCAGCCTAGTACAGTTAAATCCCTTGTTTTGAAAATATTCCATAGGGATCTTCTAAATAATAAATAATAAATCTCAAATATCTATTAATCTATTTGAGATTTATTGTTAAGCTTGCAGGATTTTCTGACCGTCATAACTAAGAAGGTTAAGCGAACCGTTTGTGTTATAGGGTTTCAAACTTCGGACATTAGATCGTGTGGGTGTTTATGATATTTTAAAATCATTTTATTCTAGACAACGATTTATGAAATCGGGACACAGCGGTATTGGGTAATAATTAGCCCTCTTAATCTTGACATTTTGTATTAAAATATTATACTTTTCTGTGAAGAACGATTAAGCAATCAATCTCAACAATTTTTTGTTTAACATTCCACCGTTGAAAATATAATCTAACATTTAATTGCACACAAAAGCTTTAAAATCTAAATCGTGTACTAAGATTTTATTTTAAATAGTTAAAAAAACTTTAAGATCTTCCGTGTATCGTTTGTAAGTATTTGTTGTTTTCACGTGTTTAGTGTTCTTCGCGCCTACCATTAAAGTCTTCGAATGATTTTTCGTAATGATAGGTTATCCTCATTTTGAATGGGTTAAAATAATTTCTTCATCTCTTCCTAAATATTTCTAAGTAAACACAGGGTCTTTATGTAAGGCCAATTAAGGAGATTTATTGCCCGGGGCTAACGAGGGCTATCATTATGATAATCGTCGACAGAAATTATTTTTCGACGAAAGGCATCATATAATGTTTTATCATGTTTAGTGTTTATACAGTACTTCATTTTTGTTCAATTAAAAATGTACGTAAACTGTTGAGCAACTTTTGTAAGGAAATTTTAATCGAGAAGTGCTTTGTTATGTTTTGAAATAATATGATTGTGTCTGTATGTATAGAAGGATAAGGTTAGTGTAGGCATCTATCTAAAAGCAAAAACCGATTTGTCCACTTTGAAATGTTGGTAGTGAACGACGTATTTGTGTTTTACGCTGAAATTTTTGTTTATCTTTTCCATCGTTCTGTATTTCTAATTAAGAAGAATATTATTATTTTAATAGCCAATTAACCGCTTATTGTAATACATACAAGTGAAACAAAATTCGACGTATCAATATTTAATTTATCGGTTTCTGCATATAATTTTTGTGATATGCGGAAACGTTTAAAAAAATAATTGTAAAATTTTGCGGCGTTCTGCAAGTTATATATAATTTAATAATATAGTCAGTGAAATAGATAATTTGTTAGATGTTAAATCTTTTGGACTTATCGGTTTTTCCTTTTAAGCGCCCAATTACTGATACTTTTCTTGTTTATTACTGCTAGTTGGTAAGTATCATAATCAGACAATCATATTATGTACTAATTCGTTTTTATTTTACCAGAGCTTTGCTAGTCAAGTCTTCATTGGAATGAAAAGTTGTAAAAGTTTTAAAGTAATGCAGTTCAATAAATACAAGTATTTAAAAACCATGTTTGGTATAAAAGCTCTAGTTTTTATATTTTTGATTGAATGGTCAGTATTCTATCAGTGAAATAACAAAGCTTTCAATAGTAATTAAAATTAATGTAATTTACCTAATTCAAATAACGAGTATGTAAACTAAAACTTGAAATGCTCATTTTGTCTTGTCGTATTTGCATTACATGTTTTACAAGTCAGTTTTAAATTCCGCTTCTATAATATAATATATTGATTACATAGGTGCTCAATGGCTATATTTCATATAAGAGTTTTTTTTTTTAAACCAAACACTACAATTTTTATATTTATATATAGCCTGAGAAGTATTACAGTCACCAAGAGTCCTCCAGACCCCTCTCTTTGCTACATATCTGTTTGGAAGATTATGTTTTCACCTAGCATACCAATGCCATTTAACAATGAAGGTTTCAAATATCAAAATTTATGTTCAAAGGTCTTTCGAATCAGTTATGAAATTGAATCTTAAGACACTAAATAAATTTCTCGTACTTTCCATCCGAAAAATGAGGCACGAAAAGAGCGTGTTATAACAACTAGTCGTTTGGAATTGCATTATTTTATCATAAACGCGAAACTTGAATTTTACGTAGAATTTATTTCAAAGAAATACTCAAGGGATCCAAACGATTCTGACTGGAAGCGGATATGATAAGTAAAAACGAAATTAGAACATTTTCATCGTATGATACATTTTTCAAATACATGGTTGTCTGTGATGTTTTCGTCCTTTTTGATAAATATAAATCATATGAAATAAACTATTTGACAATTTTGAATATCACTCATGATCAACTTAAAAAGAACAGACATCAAAAATGTCAATTATCAAGATCTCAAATAATTAACCTTGCTGAAATTGTCCACACCATAATCTTGTAACGAATTTTATTCACAGCTACTCGTAGGGTTGAATGTTTGAATAAAAAACACATACGATCTACAAGTTTTTTTTATGTCTCTTTGGCCGTAAGGAATTCAAATTCTATTCGAATACTGACACAAAAAATGGGGTATTCGAGATCCAATCTTAATCTTATTTACGTCGCCGATTTGGATAACACGAAGCATACGTCTGACGATTTCATATTTTGGCATGACACATGTCAAATTAAATGTGCAGAAAAATGAAAAGAAAATCAAAAGAGTTTGCACGTTTTAAATTACATTTGAAGCAGCCTGTTAAATGAACACGTTAATCTCCCTTCAGTAATATCCTGCTGCAAAGCTCATAAACGGTTTATTTTTATTTTTACAAACATATCCGCTGCCAAATCAAAGTTGAGCATAATATATTTTTTGTATTCACATTTTGTATTTATTCTAAAGTAAACATTCCGTGAAAATTTAAGGAATATTCCTGTTTATGTAGACCGGTTGTGAATCGATTAACCAACCAAATATTTTTTCAATTTAAATTTATAAGTTCTATTAACCTTTAAACGCCCAATGGTCCCGTACGGGACCATTGATTATGGTTCATTTCGCTATCGGATTACACTGATTTATGCTAATATTATTTAAGACATGAATATTAGCTTACATTAATAATGTCTTTGAAATACCGATCCATAATTTTATTTTCGGTTTTGATAAATATTTTTGTCATACGAGTAATATAAACATCTGCGTTACAAGGTCCGACTTTTAAGAAATAATATGTCCGTTTTGTAATTTTAGGCAGACCGTAATAAATAAGTTTGGACACAAATAAAGCTTTTGTAAATTATAAAACATATTTTATTTTAATATTGCTTTTTATTTTACTCAAATAGGATGACTAGTTTTAGAGATATATTTACTTTTTAACGGATGCGTTTGGCGCAAATATTTCGCGAAACAATGCTCGGGCAGTGTGCTATTCCTTTTGCGCACAGCGCGCGAGCGGATAAAAGTTAATACACATATATGTAATATTCTAAGTTTTATTTGTTGAATACATATCAAGTAGTCCAGTTGTCAACGTTTTTGTATTGGGTTGCGATGTTTACGTGCTCGAATCTATTTACCATTTTTTTTTTAAATCGACATTAATTTGTATTCGCAAACATTAATGTCTTCTTCTTAACCTATCCGATTCTTAAAACGCCATGTAGCGAGAGCCATTAAAAATTTGTAATCCTGTTCCATATCTATCCTTACTCTCTCCGAAAAAAAGAAGCTAAGTCACAACTCACAAAAGACTTTTGAGCTATCTCCCAAAGGAGGCAAAATACTTAACACTGGGAGCGGACATTGCTATATTTTAATATCATGATAAAAGCGACAACCGAACAAAGAATTAGTCGCATTGTGAAATATTTGTAATTCATATTTAATTGATACCATTTTAATCCTTTAACGACGGATTAGCTACGGATAAGATACGAAATTAATGTTTTATTTAATTAGTAATCTTTAAGTGTTTAAATGTTAATATAAAATTAAATTTGATAAAATTGTTATTCCACTTGTAGTGCTACAGCTTGTAACACGTATTTCGCCTCTCTGAAAAGCATCATCAGACGCAACGTTAACGAATTAAATAGTAAAGATAAGTTAGAATCATTTTCTCAGAGCGGCATCTATTGCCTAACATGTCAAGACTGTCAAGCTGCTTATGTGGGCAGACATGTAAAAACTTTAATGTCAGGCTTATTAAAGAACAGGTAGGTTAGTTAAAAAGCATTAATTGTTTAGAGTTTGCGAGTCATTTGATAGAAAATTATCACAATTTAAAGTAAAAAATAGAGGGTTAAGGATGAATAGCTTGGAGTTTTTTGAAATTGTTAAAATTATCAACGAAAAAAACAAAGTTACCAGATATAATTTTATATTAAAAATGAACTTCCACAATGTTACTGCCGACTTTATCAAAGATATAGTTAAATTTTATTTGTGTTTAGTGTCATCTATCATAGTGTCAAATTTCTTTTCCAATATTATGCAAAACAAGCAGATGATATTATGTATATTTGAAAACATTGTAAATATTTGTATCCGGTAAGATTTGGAAAGCGTAAAAGTATTAACACGAACCGGAAGTTTATATAGCACACTTAAAAATCTAATCACATAAAACGTGCCAACTCCTCAGCGAGTGTTCCAAGAATTTCACTCCACGTCCCGGAGTCTACGAGCACTTAAAAATATTGACTCCGGCAGAACTGAAAGGGTCAAAAGATTACTTTGGCGGAGGACTGAAATAATATTAAGTAGGTATTGCCGTGAGGGCGCCATTAGACTCACTTCCTTTGGCGAAAGCGCGGTGAAAAAATACAAAACGAGCGGTTTTTTGAAATAGGAACGGGTAAAAATAATATGGGTGTCTGTCAAACGGGACGGGACGGTCTTAGTGAACCTTTTGCGAAAGCGACGCTGAAGAATTTGACGTTTAAAATATTCCATGAAGCGAGCAAATTGGCATGAAATGTTTCGGCGTTTTCCTTTTTATTTCGGTTGGATCTGAAAATGAAATGATCGCGCCGTTTAAATGGTAATACAATTGGGAAGATGTGCTCATTTTGTTGTTGCTTTAAGTCGTTTGTACCCTTGCAAAGAAAGGAAATGAAGGATTTCGTTTGACGGATAATAAAATTAAAAAGAATTGTCAAAAGCTAATTAGAACTCACATGATTATGTGTATACGATAGTGTATTTTTTAGAAAGTTTACTGGAAAGAAGATAATGAAATTCAACTTAAGATAATTTGAATTTTAAAGAGAATTAAACATGATTTATTTTAATTATATTTGTCGAGTGCATGGTGAACTGGCGTCAGCTGTAATGCCATCTACTATTTGGTTTATTAGTAATGTCATTATCACTATCATCGCAACTTTCAACATTTTCTTTTTCGTTGGTTGACACCATATAAACCAATGCTTCTTCATTTATTTCCTGATCAACAAACAATTTATCGATGTCACTGAATTCTAAATTCTCCAATCCTTGTCCCAACGCTTTTGTTATAGTTAAAATGTTTTTGAATGTTTCATCTCTTGATGAAATTATATAATCAGGTTCAACTACTTCTGACCATACTGCTCTCCAACAAGCATTTAATGTTGACTTTTTTTGCTAATCCTATATATTTCACACAATTTCAGATCGTGAAATTTTTCCAGGCATCTAAAATCGTGAGTGTGACGCGTGCCACAAAGTATGTTTGATTTTTTTTAAATGTAATTTTTTCCTGACCGCGTAAAAGTGAAACCGCGTAAAATGGGTACCGCGTAAATCGAGGGAGGAGTGTGCTACCTATATGGCGACCACACGGTTCCTGCAAGATTCTTGTTGCTTGCTTATATTATTGTTTACACCGAATACATCCAGGATCATATAATTCAGTCGATAGGAGAAATACTATATATTATGTAATAACATAATTCTGGGTGATCCACATTACTTGCCTGAGGTATGTCGATAATCTATAGTTTTTTGTAATCTTTAGACGTCACAAAGAGTAAAGACACACGTGAATATTGTAGAATTAGTATTTTTTTAAAAAAATATGTATTTCAAAATTTAAAAATTACGTCTGCAATGAGTCGATTATTTTTCATAATTAAAATAAAGAATATATTTTATATTACAATCTTGATTCATTTTTTGATTTTAAGATTAGATAGTTTCAGTTGTTGAATAAAAATCTTGATACCGCCATTCTATATTTAATTTATGAGTTCTAAAAAGTATTTTTGCATATCATCGTGATATTGCAGTAGGGTCACTGATAAGACATATAATTATTGTAAAATATACTATATATCATATATTGAAATCATGTTATCGGTCATGACAAAAAAATAATATCTATCATTAGGTCAATAGGCAATGATTATATATAAATTAATATACAGTCGTGAAACCTGTTTTTTTGGCTCTCATGAAAAGTAGAGAAAAATGAGATACGTTTCTTTGACCCTAAGGTTCCGATTAAGGGTATAAAATGTTGTTCAAAGAGAGGAAATATCACTAGCTAAGCCAGACAAAGGTCTTTAAGTGTAAGTTTAAGTAAAGTAATCTTCACACTAATTTTATCATTAGATTTTGTACTCTTACAAATAATACATTGATTATTTTATATTAAATAATTAAAATTAGCCGCCATATTCATCGAAAGTAATATACCTATCTTCGTATGCTTAAATTTTAATATGTTTTAGACATACATTTATTTGTATAGTAAAACTAAAAAGTCTCGGTATTGAAGAATTTATTTTTTGTCTGTTTTTATTATATTCAAACATAATTACTCTACCGAAGATAAAATTTAGACGGAATTTTTTAACAAACTTTTACATTGTCTTAAAAATTGCGAGTAGTTAATCTTTTACGGAGGAAAAAATAAGATTTATTTTATCAAAAGTTTTTCTAAGCGCACACGATAAAAAAATCAAACAATGCAAACAAAAGTTAATTATTAATATAATTTGAAAATTTCTCAATTTACAGAAAGATGGGCAGCTCACTTCGAAAGATTTATTGAACATCTTTCGAGAGATTTTTATGTCTAGACGCGATAATCGTTTCGCCAAAAAATAACATCTTTTTAACTGAATTGGAATTCCGCGACTGCTCGAAATAGCCGAAAAGATTAATTGCTAAATATATTTTTATTACTCAATGAACGTGTTTACAAGCGGCTACGCCCTTAATAAATAGCTGAAAATAAAAAAAAATGCCTCTCTTTATTGGACTTGAAGCGATTACGGAACAAATCGGTGATAAACCACTATTCCATCCATTGTAATATATTATTTACTTGGTTGACTCTTGACAATTGATAAAAAAATTCTCCTGACAGTTCAAATTCATCTGTGCACTTGAATGTCAGATAATGCAAAAACGTGAAGGTGACAAAACATTATATTATGGAGGTTTACAAAATTTAAGCGATTCAAATTTGATGTTAAAATTTCACCATCTTTCCTCAGTGGATGTTAAATTATTGTAAAATTTCCTTCCTAGCGTATCCTCTCCTAATGTGCGTAAATCGATTTTAGTGTATCAATATAATTTGTTTTTACAAGAACTAGTTGTTATTCAGTAGTTCAACTCAGTGGTGGGTTGGAGAGGGATCGCGCGAGCCCCTTGTTAAATATTACTCAGGTTGGCGAGCCTCTTGTTAAATTAAGAACAGCATTATTTTCAGTTCTTCGCTTTATATAATCTATACATATGCAATATATTTAAATTAAAACAGTTGTTATGTACATTTGGGATTTCTGACGTACATTTTTCAGCTACTGATATTGATTAAATTACGACATACTGCGTACTGTTACAAAATATAAGTGTATAAAGTAACATTCGAGAGCTTCAATACTTATTGTGTATAATTGTATATGAGTGATAAAAAAATTCACACCTTGCTCAGAACATAAGGAATAGCTATACGATTTAGCGAGCCCCTTGTTACCACATTGGCAGCCTACCGCTGGTTCAACTTCTCCTTTTCGGAGCAGCTAAAGATATAAGTATGATTAAATATTTGACATTACAGCTTACGCCAATGCGTCAAATATTTTGAAGTTGAAAGTTCATACGAGATATACTCGATGAGAATTTTGTAAGTCACATGAGATTAACTCAAGGAGAATTAACTTCACAAATACCCATGTTTTAGATCTCAAATTAAAATTGAAAAAATCAAATTTGACATTGACCTTACCGGGAATCGAACCCAGACCCACCTGATCGGTAGAGCAAGCTCTAACCAACTAGACTACAGCGGGCGACATAATGATGACTATAACATATATCACAACAACTTATAAATATATAATATATTTTCTTAAATTTGAATCGTTCATATTGAAGTTCCACCAAGCACCTTCAGTCGAAATCTTAAAAAAAATATTTTCTTATTTTATAATTGCTCCTACTGGCTGGCTTTGATTACTGGCTTCTTGTAAATGCTACTGTCAAAACTTGATCCAGTTATTAAGTACTAAGGGTTCTGTATCGAAAGAAACCGAGAATAAATTCCCGGGAAATCTATTTTTTTTGCCAGTCAACTTTTTAAATTTACACTTTAAATTTATTCATTCAGTACAGATATATTTTGAGAATCTTCAATATTGAGTGTATACATTTTAAAATTTCTTAAAGCGATGAAAAAGATAAGATAATTTGAAAAACTTATTTTTTTTGATAATATCGACTGTAGAAAAAAAGGACGTAACCCACACATATTTTTTTACAGGAGACACAAAAAACGTTTTTGGATGATTTTGAGCCAAAGACAAATTATACGCAACCTTGAAGTGCATGGAGACTGATAAAATGGGTCTCAATTGAGTTATCTGATATTAATTTAATATATTTTAAAAAGAAAACTTTTTCTAAATATTTTTCCCGATCGCAATTTCACATGCCCTTTTTTTCAAAATTAAAAGCTTAATTTAGATACTAATTCGGCATTTTCAGCTTCCATCCTTTTGATAGAACGTATATCAAGTTATACACATTGTGATTATCGAAAAAAACTGTTTTGAAAAAACTGTGGTTTACGTCCTTTTTCCTTTCCACATTCGATGTATATGTGTGAAAGATGATTTGAGAAGGAAATGATTTCACTGAGTAACAATACAATAAAGTCTAATAAAAAATATTACAAATATTTACTAATCAAAATTATTATATTTTTCTATATTAAACTTAAAAATAAATTTGTATGCGTTTTGATTTACTGACGGTAATCATGCACAGAAATTTCCGTTTAAAATGTTTTCCATAATAATGGCTATAGTACGACGGTGTCGGGACACGAGAATTTCTCAGAACATGACAATTCTATGTTTTGTGTTCCAGGACCTCGAAAAAAAACCGAGACTTCAGAATCCCTTCTAAGTAACATAATAATCAGTAACTACTGTCTGTGCTGATGGAATCATAATATTATTTTTGTGGTGTAGAACTATCTCAAATCTATGTTTTTTTAAAAAAATATTTTGTGTATTATTGTTATTTATATTAATATATCCGTTTAACTAAGATATATTTGAGAACTTATACTTTTATGAACGTAGGTATATCTTTCATCGATATAATGATATTGTGAAATATATAACTATATAATACGTATCCATGGAGATAGCTCTGTGTTAGAAGGGTTGAATGATTTGGGACACAAGCGTTTAGTTAGAGCTGCTGACAGAGAAGGGTTTGCCATCGCAAGAGGCATCTGTTACCAATCTTTCGATTCCTCCATTTCGCTGAAGGATTTCTACCACTCGAAGATAATAATATGGAACGTAAAACGATTACTCAATCACTGGTTATTTTCAGATGAATAACAGATGCGTAGTTATTTTGTCATTGCTTGAATCACTTGTAATTTGTATTCGTATTCAAAAGCCGAAAATATATTCACAAAAAAAATGAAATACATATTATTAAATTATGGATTCATTTTGTCATACCATCGAATAATAATCGCTTAACTAGAGGAATAAATTCTACATTAATGATGAATTATTCCTTTTTAAAAATTAGTTTGTGTTTTTGATTGAGGAGTTTTTTGTTGTTGTTGAAAAAAGCCACTGTTCACAGGCGCCTTTTGCATCCTTTTCCGGTTACATAATGATAAGTAATACCATTTTCATCTGAGTTGTTATCAAAATTCAAGTAATTTTCATAACTTCGTAATTTTGTAAATTTTCATAACTTTTCTCCTCACTAATAGTTGCCATTTTTTACAGGAGCTTTAGTATGATTCGAACGCTTATAGCTTATCTATAAGATACTTTAAAATATTCAAAATAATATACAAGGGTGTATAATTTAAACTTGATATAATATTTTAATAGCAGAAGTTCGTTAACTATATAAATTACTAATTTATTATAAATTTCAGTAAATATAATCAACAATTCCATTTGTGCCTTCTTCAAAAACTAGGGACTTTTCAATTGCAACACAAATATCAGTTGTAATTTGTAATAAATATTGGTTATACAAATGAACATTTGTGACAATGATGTCCCGTTATTTTCATTCGTAGCAGTATTGCAGCCATTTTGATGAGGCAACTCGATCCATTATACTTAGATATTAGTCCTCAATACCAGTGGCGGCCGGTCAATGTGGCATTGGATCAATACACTCCTTGTATACGCAGGAGCGGTTATATTTCATGAAATAATATTCAAACATAACATTTAAACCATTCATTCATTTTAAATTCTTCATTTTTTATTGTCTAAAATAAATATTTTAGAACATTTTATTTTATTTTAGACAATTAAAAAGTTAAGAATTTTAAATGAGTGAATGGTATACATGTTATGTTTGAATATTATTTCATGAAATATAACCGCCTCTACATATACAAGGTGTGTATTGATGCAATGCCACATTGACCGGTCGCCACTGCTCAATACAATACTCCAAAACATATCCATCATAAGATATATTTATTAAATTCCCAAACTAGATGCGTTAAGATGACCACGCCAAGTAATATGTGACAATAACTATACTTCACACTAAAATATTGAAAATAGATCAACTATTACTGGAGTTTTAGATCGTGAACTTACGATATTAATATACTATGTTAAATCACTATACGTTTACTTATGTTTTATTTAATTCTAATGATTAATCAACCAATACGTATGAAGTCAATACTTTTTCCAACTGAAATTAACCAACCATATAATGTAAGATCTGTCCCGATAAATAATAATCAAGAACAGTGTGCAAGATGGTATTACCAAATATTTATAAATAAAACAATTTTTGTTAATCAGAATGCAAACACACTGAAAAAAATAAAATAATAAACGTCTTGTTATAGCACGTCTCTAACAATCTCAGAAAAGTTAAGATATTTAGAATTTAAATAATAATTAACTGTTGGTGCTTGATGTAATTATAATTAATGGATGGAACCCTAATTTGAGCGATATAAATAAAAAAACTTTTCGATTGGCCCATTCCTGATACAAATATTTCCCTATTATTGAACGATATTATTTTATTTCAATAACCCAATAGTGTTACTTACTTACAGTTAACTATTAAATATTATTAAATAGTTGGAATCTCTAACTTATAATGCCCTTTATACAATTATACGCAATTTCTAGTTCTGCTATAGTATGAAAAATTGTTATCTATATATTTTTGATACTTATCGCTTTGCTTAGATAATAATTCAAGCTGCAGTTATATATTTAGTTTAAAAGATAAACTGATAATCTAATAACATGATGGATTGAACGTTCAGGATTATCTAAATCTATCCAGAGTTATACATACATCCGTAGATAAATTGTTATTGTGATTGTTAAAAAAACGTTTTCATGAATTTACTAAATACGATTCATATTTTTTTTATGAACTCGTATAGCCAAACGTGGTTCTGGTACCGTATAAAGGATTTAACCAAATTACACGGAAATATTTTCTACCTTCAATTGGTATTGATTGTATGTTTAATACTATTCATTGGTATTTGGGATATTTTCAAGGACGTGCTGTAAGTGGTTTTAAGAAGATCGGCTCTGTAAAAATGGAACAGCTTTTGTTTATTATTAAAACTAGACTGACACATTCACTTAATATTAAGTAGATCCACACAGATCGCACATATTGTGTCTAAAAAGTGGTTTGACGTGTATATAATATAATAAAGGTTGTTAGACATTCAGAGAAAAATAAATATGTATTGCGAATGTTCCATACATGAGTGCAGGGGTGGCTACACTTATGTCGTCAGTAAGCGACTTTTTGCTAATACCGCTATCATAACAGAACAAAACGTTTTTTTTTATAATTCGTGTATGTATATCGACTGTGGAAAGGAAAAAGGACGTAACCCTCAATTTTCCATTACAGCTCTTTTTCGATAATCACAATGTATTCAACTTGACACATTCTATCAAAAGAATGGAAGCTGGAAATATCGAATAAGTATCTAATTTTAGCTTTTAAGTTTGAAAAAGATGACTTTGTAAAAAATTAAAACCAAGAAAAAACACTGAAATAAAGGTTTTTCCGAGACAATTTCTTTAGTTAATATTAGGTTTTGTCAATTAATTAATAATTAACAAATAATTTACAGAATTTGTAGTTTACAGTAGAATAAATATTTATGTAAGCAACTTTGTTGCAAAGCTTTCTCATTCATTATTAAAAAAATAAAATCTTTTGGTATGCATAATGTAATACATAACATAAAACTTCGACACAAAAAGAAAAAAGAACTGTGCAAAAATTAAACATATTATTTCAAAATGATAAGTGGTAAAAAATACCTGATGTTTCAAAACCTGAAACTGTGAAAAGGATCACAACTTCAGTTTTGTGAATGTAAGCAAATTGATTGTTTTTAATTTCGTTGTTCTCTCTACTTCAAACGTTATTGAGTAAGTAATCACTGTACAAGTCCTAAAATTTTCCAATAATCTATCTAATATATTAAAATGAATGTTTGTTTGTTCGTACTCTATGGGCTGCCAAACTAATGGGCTGTCGTACCATAGATAATTGGCAGCAAACGTCAAACAGACAGAAAAAGAAGACCTGCACTTCAATAAGCACAATTAAAACACAAACACTTCTTTTCTTCGAGTGGCATTACAACGCTTGCCGGGTACCGGCTAGTATATTATACGAATGGATATAACATGTATTTGAAAAGATTTATTGTAAGCGAATTTTGTGATTCTAGTGTTACCGCAATGCAATTTAGGATGGATCGGAATAGTCATATGTGCATATGAGTAATGATTTATATCGATATAAAATAAAAATAACTTTGATTATTCCACGTATTGTGTTACAAAATGTGACACGTGTTTCGCCTCTTTCAGAGGAATCCTCAGACAACTACTTTCTTAGTTGTCTGAGGTTGCCTGAGGTTGCCTGAGGATGGAACACAATACGTGGAATAATCAAAGTTATTTTTATTTTATACTAGCTGACCCGGCGAACTTCGTACCGCCCAACAGTCGATTCTTTAACTTTTTAGTTTTTTTAATACTCATTCTGCTATTCGGGACGCCGGGTCAGCTAGTAAGATAAAAAAAAGAAAAAAGGAAGTTAATAAGTCAACAATTGCATTATATCAAAAAATAAAAATTATAAAACACCTAAAATTCTTTTAATAGTCAATAAAAAATCACAATGAAAATTACAATTTCAGGTTTCTTATTATGATACCTACTTATTATATATTTCATTTTATTTTTACTTAGTCTAAATTAAGTTTTATTTTTATTGTAGTATGGTACACGATATTTTTTGTTTGATTACCTGGCGCGTAAACAAATAGAGCAGATGGTTTTCCAACACGGGAACAGGCAACATACAATTGACCATGCGAGAAACATGGGTTTTCTAGATTAATACCACAAACAATTAATCCCCTGGGATGTGTTTATAGTCATAGCGAAAGCAAGCCGTACTGGAAACTGCAGTCGATTAAACTCAAATGGTACATCAGTCGGAATCATTGGGATGCGGGGTATCAAAACGTCTTCTCCTTTATACTTTCCTTTCAATATGATTGCTTCTATTACGTTATTCAGTATTTTTTTATTATCACTAATCGTGTGCCGTTACAAAGTCGCGGTTGGTTAATATTTCGCAACATTATAACTACAGATCCAACCTTTAATTGAAGATTGTGAGGTGGCAATCCTGGCAAATCTAGTGAGTTTAAAAATTCCGGTCGATAGTTAACGACATCATCTTCATTAGTTGCCGTATCAACTGATTTATATGTCCTCATTTCGCCAGGAAAGTCATCTTTAATTTTGAAATTCAATTAATTTACATTAGTGTTTTTGGCAGCCAGTATAGCTTGTTCGCTCAACCAATCATGGAATAAGTAATTTTGAGCAACATTTGAAAACACTTTTTGAATGAGTTCAGCTTTTGATTGAGTTAACTGACAAAAACTCTCAGGAAAGGTGATGCAGCCAGTCAGCACGTCTATAGGAAATTTGCCATTACCAATATTAATGAGTTCTTTAGAGAATATTTCTCCAGATTGATCATTTTGCAACATGACACGCATATTCTTGCTCAAATGTAATACTTTGACATGTTTCCACAAATTGGAGGACTTTAAACATGCATTCAGTTCATCAGCTTGCGTTGAACGTGGAACCACTGGCAATGTTTGCCGAAAATCTCATGCTAATAAAATCATTGCGCCACCAAATTGGTTTTGGTTGTTCCGTAGATCTTTTAAGGTTCTATCTGAAGCCTCTAAAGATTTTTTTATGCGCCATCGTGCATTCATCCCACACTACTAGTTTACATTGCTGCAAAACCTTTGCCATTGCAGAATTCTTGGAAATGTTGCAGGTTGGAGTTTCGTTGCTTTGCATATTCAATGGCAATTTTAGAGCTGAATGGGCTGTTCGACCGCCTTCAAGCATAGTTGCTGCAATGCCTGACGAAGCAAGAGCAAGAGCAATTTCATTTTTTGAGCGAATTCTTGCCAGTATTAAAGTAATCAAAAAAGTTTTTCCTGTACCACCAGGAGCGTCCAGGAAGTATTTGCTAAGAATTTATTTCTATACTATATTGATTATGTTAATAACATTCAAATTTAAATTAATGATGGTTGAGCGACTAAGTAACAAACAGTTCTCGTAGAAAAAACTTGTGGAGATACTTCCATTAAGAGACCATATGCTCCGCATTGGGGGGCGGGCATTATTTTGTCTTCCCGGAACCTCTCCACTAACACTTGAACTTTATGGTATGGTAAGTATTATTACAAATCGTTTGTATGAGAGTATAGAAAAGTGTTGTTTTTAGACTTTTTCAGGCAATTTTTTAAATTTTTCTCTCCGTAAGAACCATCTTCGTACTTCAAGGAATATTAGGAAAGAATTAGCGAAATCGGTTTAGCTGCTCTTGAGATTTGCGCTTAGCAACACATTTAGCGATTCATTTTTATATTATAGATTAAAATGAACTTCCACAAACTTACCGCCGAATCCATCGAAAGGATTTATATCGATGTGAAAAGTCTTATGAATGACCCGAGAATTTTGACGGGTGGCAGGACAGATGTAATTAAATCGTAATGGAAAATACACAGTATGAATTGTTGATTTATTATTACAATAAATGGTTAATTACGGTTAGTATTCATAATAATTACACGTATAATGTATAATTAATACAAAGGTATTTTGATTTAAAATTCAACATTTTCCGACAATCCAAAATATTGTTCTAAATCAAGTTTTTAAACCTTTTATGATATAATGCATTTGCAAATAAAGACTGCCTTTTTATCATATTGTAATTGATATCTACTATCGATATTAATTTGTTGATAACGATCAGATGTTTTTAAAATACTGAAGACTTAAACAAGTTTTTTAAACTACTGAAAAAAATATTGACGGCAAGAAAATTTTAATCTATGTAAAAATTAAACATAACTTTTTTTAACGTATATTCAAAAGTATGACTTTGAAGCAAAACTATTTTAAAGAAATATGATATATTTTTAATATATGTACATATATTGGCATTTGAGTGCATGGTTGCATGAAGTGCGTTATATTTTTGTCAGTGCCGTACCCAAGTGGTCGATGGAGTTAGTCATAGCAGTCTTAAGTTAAGACTATAGGGGGCTTTGAGTTAGTACATCTATGCATAAAGTTTTAAAACAACAGAATTTTTAAAATCTATAATAATGATTATATAAAAATATAAGAAGTATTTTTTTATTTTTCTTTCAATATACATAATTATAATGCTAATTGGCTATTTGTTTCCTCGAAATCAGTCAATATTTAAAGTAGCAAATTTAAGTTTATAATAAGTTTAGTAGTCATTTTTAAAGTGTGCATTTGTGGAAGCTTTCTAACAAATGATATTATGTTGTTTTATGCGAATACAATGCTAACCAATGATATTAGTGAATTTTTAGTTTCTTTAGAACATCTTATCAGAATTCGATAGTCATGCGACTTTCTAAGTCATTTGATGCGAATTTTTGACTCAATGCAGAATTTTTAATATTTTAAACAAAACCTGCATTGATTGAGTACACACATAAATATATATAATATAAGTTTCTTGAATGCGGCCATACTTACATATAAATTATTGACGATTTCCGACGTGAAAAGATTCTTTATCTCTGATATATGACACACATGATGCAACATTAATTGAAATAATATTGATTGCACAAATCAAAAAAGTACCATAATTTAAAATACAAAGAAACATATTTGAAATTGATTTCAATAGATTACCCAAAGTATATAAATAAAAAAGATGATTTATTGGTTGATAAAAAAATGAATTTTAATAGCCAACAAAAGTTTAATACTTTTATCTTGATGATCATTTTTAAATTTAAAGGAAGAAAGCAACGAATGAAATCAGTTGACTTTTGAAAACATGCAGAGAGCTACCGTCTTCTTTGCTGTGGTACTTTTCGCCTTGAGCCATGGTAATATTCATCTTAAATAATTCAATTTTAACCATATCTTAAAATAATAATCGAAGATTGTTTACTTATTCGAGCAGTGCTCTGATTTTGATAACCATTTAAAAAAATTAAACAATGTTCAATTTGTGTTTTATCAGTACTTTTGATTGTGTTGAGACAATGGTGGGCGTTATTAGATTTTTTGGACAAATTGACTGCGTTTATTTATTTATATTTAAATTGCTAAATTGCTATTCATATGTAAGATTATACAATATAAGTGTTAAAAATTGTCTCTTTTAAAGTCTCCACATTCCACAATCTTAAAAGATAATAAAACACTTCAAACCAGCGGTGGGCTGCCAAAATCTTAACAAGGGGCTCGGTAAATGTCAGCCAAAATGCCTACACATTGTAGATCAGTGTTTCTCAACCTTTTTTGGGCCCGTGGCCCCTTTTGAGTGTCTTATTTTATGACCCCCCCCCATACTTGTTTTGCACTACTGAAGTCTTATAAAGAATTTTGGACCCGAAAGGAAACCCCATTTTTTTAGGCCTTCCCAGAATTTGAAATCCAAAATCCCAGAAATTTGCGGATATCCCAAAATGAATGTCGTGAGACTTTTTTTAGGTCTTCTTAGATATTCCAATTTTTAAAACAACAATGTACGGATTTCGAAAAGTTTGCCCGTGGCCCCCCAAAATTGTACTGTGGCTACCCTAAAAAGCCCCCTGAGGCCCCATTAAGACATGCTGTAGCCCCCCCCCGTTGAGAAATCCTGCTTAAGACGATGCATAACCCGTAGCCCGAGGTTCACATGTGGCTCCTTTGTTTTTGTTGTTACCATTGAATGTATCATCTTTAAATTAACTAAAATAATTAAGTTTTTCATACTCGGACCGGTTAATTTTGTAAAATTTCGGCCCGTGCATACCTATAATATGTTAATAAGTACCACGAATTCTCTTTTGCGAATTCCTGTTCAAAATAGCATAACCGAATGCAACGTAAACTATCTTTCGTTTTTCTATGTATACCGCATTTTTTTACACTACGCCCGTGTAAAGAAAGGATTGAGCGTACTTAAAATTACATTTTACTTGCGGCCTGAAATCATCATTAAAAAAATGCGGCCCGCTAGATAAAACGGTTGTGTCTGTCTGCTTTACACCAAGGATTGACGATAAACACTTGATTTTATTCAAACATAACACATGCTTGATTGACAGTTGGCTTCACAACCCTTGAACATCGTTTAGCTTCTGCACGGCTAATAGAAATATTTTGCACATTTTAATATACACATGAAATTCTATGACGTTTTAATGATATCCGGAATACAGTGCCTCCTAATTTTTTTGCACCTGGGGCCTCTCGTTTGCTTAACCCGCCATGCTTCTTGTGACTCAAAAAAAATGTTGATGTCTCACCTTTCTTTATTTTCAATGCAATATTCCTGCAACACCGAGTGGATTATCTGCATTATAAGATGAACTTGTATGATTAAAATTTCAAAATCGTGTACCTTGGTAGAAAGACTAGTTCGAAAAATATTTATTCCCCCTAGTTTTAAAAATTCGCCCACTTCATTACTAATAACTATTGTTATTAGCATGTAATGAATTTTCAAAACCTCAGCTCGCCATAATATCGCTTTCTTGAACAAACAAGTGACTGCTTTGGTTTATTATCTTACGTACAGATAAATAATATGTTTGTAGTTCCAGGAAGAAGGCTATAATAAAACCAAAAAGAAATGTAAGAAACCTATCCCAAAACTGCAAAATAATTACAGTAAAGCATTGTATGTATGTAAGTTCATAAAAATCTAGACATCTGTTAACAATATAATATCCAACATCGGTATTTTTCAACATAGTCAGACAAAAGACAATAAGCAACGAAGGTCTCTTTTATTACTCAACCGAAGTAAATGTTTTTTTTGACAAAATTGAAGGGGCAATAAAGACTTCTTATGTTTCAGAATAAAATGTAACCTTCTACAGATATTTTAGCTAGGTACTACTGATTTCATCTGAAACGAATGATTTTCTCAACTTAACAAGGGGCTCTCCGGCCGTGCCGAAATTTAACAAGGGGCTCGCGCGAGCCCCCCCGAGCCCCCTCCAGCCCATCCCTGCTTCAAACAGTTACAAATATACATTTTATTTCTTAATGTAAATGATTTTTTGCATTACCATTATCGTTCGTTTGTTTTTCTATCATCCCCTCTTTGCCTCCCATTTTTATTTGATTTTTATTATAATATATCAAAATAGTAAAATTAAAATCATTCGTACTTATTCAAGCATTTGCAAAAGTAGTTGTCTGAGGATGCCTCTGAAAGATGCGAAACTCGTGTCACATTTTGTAACACAATACATGGAATAATCTAAGTTATTTTGTTTTATATTATTATGAATAATGTTTTGAATTTAACGGGAAATAATTTTGAATACGTTTGAAAAACAAGGAAGCGTTATCAATATTAAGTGTTCAAACTACCTCAAGTAAGGTCAGTTCAGTCAGATAATAACTTTCTCATATCAAATCACAGAGAAAAACAAGGTACAATGTTTATTGAATTTTTCAGGTGCCCCAGCCGAGTCTGAATCGGACTGGCGTATCATCGGAGGATCAGACGCTCCCCTAGGATCCGCTGACTACCAAGTTTCCCTGAATTCACTGATAAACACCTACATTTGCGGAGGAGCAATCCTCAATGCCCGCACGATTGTCACCGCAGCCCAATGCATCGAGTAAGAATCATTTTATTATATATTCACAAACGTGAAATATTGGATATACGAACATTTTTTTTCAATCATTTTCATAATTTCATAAACTTCTGTTCGAAGACATGGGTGATTGTGATGATTACAAATTCCACCCTCCAATAACGGGGTGAACCGTAGTCATGTCCTAGCCTTATCCTTTCTATCCATACACTCTCTGAAAAAGAGAGTTTGAGCAACCGAGTAAAAAAAAGTTACATTGAGATATCTCCAAATATACCTCAAACCGCTATCAACGAGGTAGCGGTTTGAATTAAAAAATAATAAAAAGATTCGTAATATAAAGTATTTTTGATTATTCCACGTATTGTGCTACAAAAAGTGACACGTGTTTCGCCTCTTTCGGAGGCATCCTCAGACTTTCTTACTGTTGCAAATGCTTGCTCAAGTACGAATGATTTTAATTTTACTCTTCTGATATACTACAATAAAAATCAAATACAATTGAGAGGCTAGGAGGGGATGGTAGAAAAACAAACAAACGATAATGGTAGTACAAATGACATTTACATTAAGAAATTATTTACTAATGAGTTGCATCAATTAGGACGGGTTAAACCGCTGGGAAATAAATTTAACAGTGGCGAACCGCCTGTTTTATTCAAGATATTATTTAATAATATTTCTTTATTGTTAATACTTTTATTTATTTCTAAAAATTCTACGCTATTCATTTTTAAACCTTTTTTATTTACTCGATGGAGTATTTCTATTGTTCTGATTAAAATTGTGCTCGCTTTCTATCAGATGATTGGCAAACTCTGAAAAATTGTTACTTTTTGGACACCTTTTAAATGTTATTTAATTCTAATATTAAAGTTTCTACCTGTCTGCCCTACATAATAAGCTTGGCAGTCTCCACAAGAGAGGTTATAGATACAACTCTGTGATATGTAATAGTAATTATGTTAATTATGTTTGTAATGACTTTCAATCCCCATTCTAAATTTATTAATCTGAGATGACTTTTTAATTATATGTAAGATGTGTTAAGCATTTTAATTTTGTGCTATTTTAGAATCACTTTTAATGTAATTGGTATTTTCTTTTCAATGCCAATTGTTGTTTATAACTGTTCATTTTTGTATAAATAGCATTGTTAAATTATATTTCTTATCAGTTGACGATGCTCGTAATGAGCGAAACCGGTCCTGACATATTAAATAAAGTGGAATGAAGTACAAAGGTTTATTGTGTTTTTTCTAATATAATGCCTTTCCACCAAGTATTGACAGTGAACACCCTAAAAGTGAACAAAAAATAGTTTTGTTCTGTGCAAATATTGAAAAGTCTAAGCATTTCTTTAACGACGTTGCTATTAATATCAGAAAAGGTTAAGATTTCACTAACTATATCTTTACATTCATCCGTTGGTACGTTGGTAAATAAATTTGTTACGTCGAACGATACTAATTTACAATTACTGGTTAATTTTAAGTCTTTCATTCTATTTGTGAAGTCAATACTATTTTTAACTGTATAGGTTGGCTTAAAAACGTTGTATGAAGTAAAGACGGCATTTAATTCACGAGCTATATTGTATGATGGGGCACTACAAGAAGATACTACGGGACGAATTGGTATTGCAGGTTTATGTAATTTGGGTAAGTCAGGAGGCTGCGGGTTTAAGTTGATAGCTTTGAATTTTGTTGAATGAAAAATTATTGGACAGTTTTTGACACAAGTTTTAAATTCTTCTTGAAATTTGGATGCAGCATCCTTGTTTAATAATTGAAAATGATCACCCTTCGATAAGAAGTCTTCAACTTTCAAGTTTTAATCTAATGCGTTTAAAATTACTACGGAATTACCTTTATCTGCTTTCGTCAGAGTAAGGTTTTCGCGACGTAAAATATCTTTGATATTTTTCGCCTTTCGCATATCAGTATTTGATGATTTTATAGAGTTTACGTCCAATTCATTAATTTGTTGGTCACAAATATGTTTAAAAGCAACTGGTTGTTTAAATAGAGCAACATCTAAATCTACCGCTAGATTTTCAATACATTTATCTTATTTACTGTTGGAAATATTAAATTTAAGGTCTTTTGACAAAAGATTCATTTCCGAGTAACTGAATTTATGTGATGAAAGGTTCATAACGCGATCAAAGGATTTATGTGAACTGAATTTTTCTGGCGTTTCTGTTTCTGAAGACGATAGGACTTTATTGGACTGAATTAAAAAATCTATTTTTTTATTCAATGTTAATCTCTTTGAATGAGACAATTCGCTTGCTAATGTTCTCACACTATCATCAAAAATATCCCATTCAATTGGGTGTAAAACAGTGGCGGTTCTAGGTATTGGGCTAGATGGGCTAAGCCCGACCTGCATTTTTTACCCAAAACTTTAGATGGCTGAATAAAAATGAACAGCAATTCTTTATTATTACAATATCTTTGTTTTAATTTTCCTTTGTCAATATAAGACAATGCTATGTCTACCTACAATAATATTCTCGATTGCGTTTTGTATTACAATTTTAAACAGAGCCGGCATAAAAAAAAGCAATAACCCTATACATACTTCATAGAGAACAGGCAACGTGATGTCAGTTTGGCAAGACCTACGTATTCATATTAATAACAGACTCGGGGGCTAAATCGTTTAAAGCCTGAGTTCTTTCTTTACAATGGGGCGCAATCAAGCACGATTAAAAATTGTTTGTATTTGTATTTACGGAAACGTCATCTAAGCGCACACAACTGTGATTCAGAAGTACCGGGCTACTGTCATACGTTACGGGCTAAACCGAATCAGCCCATGCCTCATACATTCAAACACAAATACCAATATCGTTGTATTGTATGAAAGTGACAGTTATTGTGTCTGAGTGACAGCTCTGTATTGCTTTTTGTACTTGTTATTTCACTTTGAAAGATACGAATTTTAACTCCGTATTATTATTCTATTATTTATTAGTTACATAAGCATTGATTTTATTATATAATAATTTATGCTTTGCAGTAGTGTCATAATATTTATTAATTTGCTTGTAGATTAATGTATAAGGTGAAGTGGAAACATACACAATTTCGTAAATAGTATACAATGCTAAACATTCCTCTAGCTCACCCAAGATTTTAGTTCAGGAACCGCCACTGGTATAAAATATGAACTAACTCAGAGTACAAATTTTAAATTAAGCTTAATGTTATCTCTCACCATAAACAATGATTTCACTTCACTCTTTAACCATTTCACGAACTCTAACGCACTGTTCTAGTATATAATAATAATAAAATTAAAATCATTCGTACATAAGCACGCATTTGCAACAGTAAGAAAGTCTGAGGATGCCTCTGAAAGAGGCGAAACTCGAGTCACTTTTTGTAGCACAATACGTGGAATAATCAAAGTTACTTTATATTTTATATTAAAATGAACTTCCACAAAGTTACCGTCGAATCCATCGAAAGTAAAAAGATTCGTATTATCGAGATGTCAAGAAAAGAACAAATAATTAATGACATGAATGATCTTTTTTATGTTGACCACCCTGCAAAAAAAGACTTTAATTTAGGGGCAGTAAATCTTACTAAAAAACTTTCTGCAACTAAAAAACCGGCAATATGGCAGTAATAGTACATACAAAGATATATGTAGTAATCAATCTATCCAGCACAAGAACAATACATTTTCATTAGGCCATATATATTGTAAAAAGATTTATAAAGATTTAATATTATATACAATATTCGCCGAAAGAAATTTATTTAATAATTCAGTCTATTATATTGTATTGAAAAGATCTTTATAATAATTATTTTTTTCACCAGCCGTACTCCCACAAATATCATAGTCGTTGTTGGAACCTACACTTTATACCCTGGAGGCACCGGGTACGCTGTATCCAAGATCACGGTCCATCCATCTTACGTTCCTAAAACCAAGTTGAACGATATTGCTTTAGTCATCACTCGCAATCCAATCGTTCTTGGTGGAAATGTGAAGGCTATCCCCTTATCAACTGAAACCATCCCTGGAGAAGTCACTGCCACTTGTACTGGATGGGGCTACATTTCGGTAAATAAAAATCAACAAATCTTAGTTCAATGTCAATGGAGTGTAATTCCGTCTGAATTTCCGACCATTTAAAAGCTTTCTGAACTATATATGCTGTGATTAGGAAATCCTGGGATTGCGACAGTACTAATCCCGGGGCTTCGGGATTGAGAAAATGAAGCGCGGAAGGGCTAAATCTCTAACGCTGGTAATTTTGGGAAATCCGAAAAATTTTGGGTTTTTGAAATTGATGTGAAATTGATTAAATAATCCCAGGATTTCAAAATCGCCGACCAAAAATTTTCTCAATCCCGAATCCCAATTTATTCATGATTTTATATTGAATGTTCAATCCCGGGATCAAAACAAGGGTCCGGGATTGGATACTATTAGATACTGTGATGTTTCAAGCGTTGACTCAAACTTTTTTTACAGTACCCCGATCCCAAAGTTTTACCGAACAATCTTCAAATCATCAAATTGAAGACCATTGAGTTCGCTGAGTGCAATTCAGCTTTGGGTGGTCCCGTTTATGACACTGAAATTTGCACATTTACCAAAGCTGGAGAAGGTGCATGCTACGTAAGTAAAATTTTAAATAAAAAATGTTCATCTCGATCGCCTATATTATGAAATATGATCTATGCAACTCCCTTCACCACCTGCCACAGCCATATAACTGTTTCCCGTAGCGTGAATATGATCTTAATGTTACTATCATATATTCATATGTATTCTAACGACATAATAATATCGAATACTTTTTGTTATTTTAGTTCGACGCCGGTAATCCTCTAGTCGCCCGTGGAAGGTTGATTGGTATCTCGATCCGGGGAGTCTTATGTGCCAAAGGATATCCTGATGTCTATACCCGCATCAGCTCATTCGTCTCATGGATCAACGCTAATGCAGAAAGTTAATTTTTGTCAGGTTTCTGTCCAATAATGTCTACATCTAGTATTTTTATGGCGATATTAAATAAACAGTTTTATAAAAAATGCATTTGCTTTTAATCAATTAAAAATATTGGTTTTCTTCAATCCAGCGGTGTCCAACTTCTCTTAGGCCGCGGGACATTTTTTTAGCAAACATTTCGGGGGCAAAAGAGTATAGGTAAATGAAAAGTCAGTTAAATTTTGCTGTAAAATGTACAGCTCGCGGGCCATCAGTCGGACAGCGCTGCTCTAATCGAATCACAACAGAATATTAACTACACTGACAGTTATTGTGTATTTTTTACTGGTAAATTTATTTTTTAAGCATTTTCATATAATTATAGCATGCAAACAAAAGCGATGAAAATTATTGTTAGGATCCCTTCACATTTATCAATACGATGC
Source organism: Himalopsyche anomala (assembly GCA_031772345.1). NCBI lineage: Eukaryota > Metazoa > Arthropoda > Insecta > Trichoptera > Rhyacophilidae > Himalopsyche > Himalopsyche anomala. The sequence continues at coordinate 23,291,219 of CM062833.1, read as the reverse complement.
ACTAGTATCCAAAAAGATTTCAATGTATATTTCTAATAATAAAATCAAATCTAAATAGCGGAAAACTTGAATTTTAATATATAAGAATTATGTGGATTTCTCATAATTCGTACACTTGTTAATTTTTAAAAAACGTTTACTACTTATCTTATTTTTCTGATGTGATTGAGATGTCAAGAGAGCATGTTGGCTTTAAAGGGAAGCATTGTATGAGAAAATTTTTCGTTTAGAAAAGTCATACACAGTGCCGCTCCTGGGGGATTGGCCGCCTGCGAACAAACGACCATCCCTAATTGACAAGTATGTAAGTTTTTATTTTTCATCCAATATTTTTATATTTTTCATCCAATTTAAATGCTAAGTCAGATCACCACGAAACTTCAGCCGGTGTAAAACGAATACATCAAACATAATATACCTCTGTTCAGATAACAGACAACACTTGGACCGTCTTGCCAGGGCATGCGAGGGTGGCAGAGTGAATATCAGGCATAATAATGAGTAAAAAACTGGTAATGGTCAATGAAGAAATTAAATGAGTTCATCTTGCTCCGACTACCCAAATAATCTGAATCATCCTTCATTCAATTAGTGGTACTTTGTATATAATAGTAGTTCTAGGTAAAGACGGCCGAAATCGTTACAAACGTTCGATTTATATCTAACTCTTCTTCGTGATAAAAAAAAATCTTAAGATAAGGAACTAAAACTTTATAACATTTGCACTAAGTTATTGCATTATGTTAAAAAACATCGTTTGTCATTTGGTCACAAGTTTCAAAATATTTTAATCAACCCGAAAATGAGGACAGCAGCGGTGGGCTGCCAATAAGGTAAAAGGGGGCTCGCTTAATCTTATAGCTATTCGTTATGTTCTGGGGAAGGTGTGAATTTTTTGATCGCTGATGAAATTATACGCAATCATTATTAAATAAAAATAATAAAAGATTTTTAGTACTTTTTCCACTTAAAATTTATTTGATCAGGAGCGGTTTCGCTCCTCACGAGCATTATCAACTGATAAGAAACCTAAAAAAGACATTTTTGAAAACCATATCAATTACAAAAGATTTTTTTTTTAAATATATATATATAATATAAAAGAGCAGTTTCAGAATCTTCATTGTTGCTGATTTTGTTGAAGTACATCATTACTTGGAAACGAGAAAAACACATAATCATCATTAGGTTATTTACTTTAGTAATGTAGTTTCATTTTGTTTAAAAAATTCCCAAAATTTTGATTGTGTTTATAATTTACATCATTTGCCACTTATATTTATTGATGATTTTTAAATTATATGTTATAGGTGTTAAGCATTTTAATTTTGTGTAATTATAATGTAATTTGTAAATCCTTTTCATTGTTATTAGTTGCTTACACCTTTTTATTTCAATTAAACTTGTATAAATAGCACTATTTAATTTAGATTTCTTATCAGTTGATAATGCTCGTGAGAAGCGAAACCGGTCCTGATCGAATACATTTTAAATGGAAAAAGTACTAAAAATCTTTTATTATTTTTATTATAATGCCATTCCACCAAGTATTAACAGTGAACACCTTAAAAGTAATCATTATTAAGGCTATCGAATGTTAATATATAAATAAACGTATATTTTGTAACAGTACGCAATATTTCGTAATTTAATCAATATCAATAGCTAAAAATGTACGTCAAGAATACCAAATGTACATTACTAGTTTTTTTTAAATTTTAATATATTGCATATTTATTGATTACATAATGCAAAGATCTGAGAATATTGTTTTTCTTAATTTAACAAGGGGCTCGCCGGCCTGACTACTATTTAGCAAGAGGCTCGCGCGAGCCCCTGCGAGCCCCCTCTAGCCCTCCTATGGAGGACAGTTAATATACATATTTTGAGGTTCATTTTTTACCAATTAATTAAAATAATTCTCAAAGTTGTCAAGTAATTCAAATAAATATAAAATCTACCACTGTTAAAAAAACAACTATTTGAGGTCTGTAAAGCAGTGGGCACACAAGTGACATATATTATACGAATGAATATAACATGTATTTAAAAAGATTTATTGTGGGTGAATTTTGTGATTTTAGTGTTACCATAATACAATTTAGGATGGATCGTAATACTCATATGTGCATATAAGTAATGATTTCTATCGTTGAGAAAAGTTTAAAATTCAACATTTTCCGACAATCCAAAATATTGTTCTAAATCAAGTTTTTAAATCTTTTATGATATAATGCATTTGCAAATAAAGACTGCTTTTTTTATCATATTGTAATTGATATCTACTATCGATATTAATTTGTTGATAACGATCAGATGTATTTAAAATACTGAAGACTTAAACACGTTTTTTAAACTACTGAAAAAATTATTGACAGCAAGAAAATTTTAATCTATGTAAAAATTAAACATAACTTTTTTTAACGTATATTCAAAAGTATGACTTTGAAGCAAAACTATTTTAAAGAAATATGATATATTTTTAATATATGTGCACATATGTATATTGGCATTTGAGTGCATGGTTGCATGAGGTGCGTTTTATTTTTGTCAGTGCCGTATCCAAGTGGTCGATGGAGTCATAGTCATAGCTGTCTTAAGTTAAGACTATAAGGGGCTTTGAGTTAGTACATCTATGCATAAAGTTTTAAAATAATAGAATTGTTAAAATCTATAATAATGATTATATAAAAATATAAGAATATTTTTTTTTTTTGTCTTTCAATATACATAATTATAATGCTAATTGGCTATTTATTTCCTCGAAATCAGCCAATATTAAAAGTAGCAAACTTAAATTTATAATAAGTTTAGAAGTCATTTTTAAAGTGTGCATTTGTGGAAGCTTTCTAAAAAATTATGTTGTTTTATGCGAATACAATGCTAACCAATGATCTTAGTGAATTTATAGTTTCTTTAGAACATCTTGTCAAAATTCGATAGTCATGAGCAGTGGCGTAAGAAGGGGTCCCGCCGCCCAGGGCGTTTCATGAATTTGCCGCCCCCCCCCCCTCAATAATTTGTTCACTTTTTTTTTAAATCACTTATATTTTTTTTGCTGATACTCCAGGTGAATCAATTTTTTTTATTTATAAATACAATTTCTCTTAAAATATTGTATTTTTTTTTCTTTTGGATTTTTTTTCAGAGCATGAACTTTTTTTAATGTGTCAAAAAAAATATTTGTCAATTGTCTTTTTATTATGTTTGGAGGAAAAGTGACAAATTATTCCTACTATTATAAATATTCGTTTTACAAATAAGTAAACGAATATAAAGTTGTACGTTAATTCATAACCAAAGGTACCAGATTTAATTTTTAAACATAACATTAGGGAAAAAAACATATTTAAAATTTAATTTTTTGGATTTTTTCATCACATAATCGTAAGTAACGTTATCAACATCTATTTTATCTGTTTTAATAAAAACATGGTTGTAGAGTTGGAGTCGTTACCGTAGTCGGAAAAAAACTAACGACCGTGAATGTTTTTTTTTTGAGTGTACAAATCGCATAAGTCAAAAGTCACTACTGTTCGATGTGGTATGAATGGAAATTAAAGAAGAAGGAGATTTTTTATATAAATTGCAAAAGTATAAGAGTATTTCAATTTGTCTTCATATCTCTGTTTGCTTAGCAGGAACAGCAACAAAAATTTTAATTCTTCCTAAGCAATGTTACCATGATCTTTTACTGTTTTTAGTGTTTTATAAAGCATAATCATGCCAAGAAAAAATGGTGAATTAATTATCGCTTGCATTGATTCTTTATACGAAATAATTTTTGTTTATTACCTCTGAAATTTTTTCTATTTCTTAAAAAAGCGACCCCCAAAAAGTTGTGTTTAATCAGTAAGTTACAAAGCACAACTTAGACGAAAGAAGGCATAATATTGAAATAAAGCTCGCATTGATTCTATATCCAAAACAATTTTTATTTGTTTTTTTATCTTTGAAAATTTCAAAAATGCCGCCTCCAAAAAGTATATATTGTCAGTGGGCGGAAGAAAATATAGTGAAAGTGATATTGCTTATAGCCATTTTAATCTTACTACCAAAGTTTTATTGCGTAAATTATAGTAATATGTTTGTTTCTCTAAATTATTATACTAAAACGTGGTTCTATCATTTTTGCTCATCAGGATTTGGTTCTGCCAATATCCTCAGCACAACATTTCGATAGTCCTGGCTACTAACAGACAAATAAAAAGTTATAAACACATGCTAGTATTAAACGAATCAGATACTGCTTATATCTACTAGTCCCGCTTTCCTTTACAAAATACAGTACATATTTATCGTATTCTTATTTTATGTCATCAGACAACATAGGCTAAGGTATCTACCGAATATTTCCAGAGAAATAACCCACCAGTTAAATTAACTGAAAGTGTTCTTGTCTAACTTCCTCAAGCTTATCTCGCTGATGAAACAAATTTATATGGATGCATTATTAGCAACCCTAAATAGAGACAACTTAGACTTAGTGTGCTAGCACCATTTGTATAGCAGAAGTGTCGAGGTTGGCCCGAGTAAGACAATATAGCTCTAAATCCGACTGATAACGATGTGCACAAGGCTTGTTAAAGTGGCTGATAAAATCAGATCTACAAGCGCTAGCGTGTATCAAAACTTGGTTGCATCACCTATAAGCCGTCGGTTACAGTTCCAAGGCGTGTCTTAAACTTGATCCTCACCAAGCTATCCCTACACATCTATAATCGGTTCATCTAAACTCAAGATGCTAAAAAGTATCGACGGCTTTTTCTTTGCTTAAACCCAATGATAACACAAATCTGGATCAACTATTAGGGTATTCCAACACTTGAGCAACTAAACTGAGTGCCTATGGAGACTAGGGATTTTATACCTGAATATATAAAGGCATTACCGACTATGACTCCTGATAAGAAGTCCACCCTAATAAGCTACAGCCAGAGTACACATCAAATGCAGGATAGTATCGGGATTAGTCTTGCAAATTCTCCCCCCTCCCATCCGAATCCAATACCTAAGAACGGGGAGTATCGAGAGGCGCGATTAGCTAAACTCACTAGACCCTGGACTTAGCTCTATCCTGCATATACTACCACCTCTTTATGGAAAAAGAGAGGTTGAAGCAACTCGAGTAAACCAGCATTGTTCTCTAGATAGAAACACATCTGTTGAGATAAACTCCATTAGGCGTCCATATGCTCCACATTGGGAGCGGACATGGTAAAAAAAAATGCCACCGTCAAAAATGTGCCGCCTGGGGCGGTCAGCCCCTACCGCATCCCCTTTGCTACGCCACTGTATATTGGTATAAGACTTGTGAAGCAGACTCCCATTCCTTCATTAGGTCTTTTAGTTTGTGGCTTGTTTTTGTAATTCTTTCTCCCTGGTTCACGGGAAAAATAAAGAACCGGTCTTTATTTATACTATAGTTTTTAAGTTGCTTATCACATAAATTGGCTTGAATAGTTTGAGAACAACTTTTATCGGAAGTGCCTTACATATTCGTCCGAGTGTCATCTCGAGTTTGTGTAGTTAGCCCCTCGCCCAACCCCCTTCCGGAGGGCCACGTCTCTCTTCTCCATTAGACCTGATCATATGCGCCACCCTTTTCACGATCTTGAATATGGTTGTTCAAGATTCCAGCGGCCACTATTTAGAGGTTGAGATAGGATTGAGTAGGAGAGGCTATGATAAGCTATCCGGAGACAGGGTGGTATGTTGCGCACGCTTTCTTCATCTGAATCTGGCTTTGCTGTAATCTTGACCGAGAATGCACTCGAACTGACAAGACTGTCAGTTCGAGTGCATTCGCGTACTGAATAGTACCGGAAGATGCCGAGAGGCGAAACCCAGGTTGTGTTCAGCCAAAACTATAATGGAAACGTACATTATGAAAAAAATATTTCTAATCTGTGTACTTTGCATTCTATACAGTTGAACCTCGATTATCCTTATGAATCGGAGTTGAAGGTAGTTCAGATATTTAAAAAAAAAAAAAAAAATATAAAATGAATAAATCTCAGGCACAGATGAATAATATTTGATTTGATTATCACAAAAACAGGCTATTTGGAACTGTCTTGCTAGTGAACTGGACAATAATTTTACATAAATAGGTTTTAGCTTTAGATTATTTAAATGGACATATACAATAAGATAAACTTAATATAATAAAACGAAATTCTGTTAATTGCTGTTGAGCTGCAATTATTAATTACATTTAAATTATACCAACTGTAAAAACGAAATTCATAAATCATGTTGTGTATTAGAAACCTTCTTAATGTCCTGTAATTTTAAAAATATATATGTTAACCACTGCAAGTTCATGTTTAAGCTATTACCTATTGCCTCGCCTAATGTGTTGATCCAGATTGTTTTGATGTTAATGCTATTTTTGTATACTAAAAAATGTATTTGTTTTGTTTATGGTATGTTTTTCCTACAGTGAGGTCGACGCGCGGTAAAAGAATTTGTTGATGAGATAAAAAAAAATGAATATAATATTCATTGTGATACTTATCTAGTAATTTTGTTCATTTTAGATACTTTTTGCGGCAGGATATATTTTTTTCGACCACACCCTGACATCTGTTGAAAATAATATTAACAATAATCGGATCAAAACCTTGCTAATGATTTTTAAATATATTTTTTTTACATTCAATCTAAAATGAGCACAATACTTTGTAAAAATTATAAATATTACCTCCTTCCTATAAAAAATAGTCTTAGGTTGTAAAGTTTAGTTTTTTTTTTTATATATAAATAATATAATGACTCACTATAGGAAAAAAATGTTTTTTCCAAAATGTAATTAAATAAATTACAGTGTATTTTTTTATGATTAATGATTACGTAATATTTAAAAGAATGATAGTTAATTAAAAAATATGAAAATGTTTCTTTTGTTAAAAATTAATAAATGCATTTTAAATGATATCAAATGTTTTTATTTGTTGTTTCCTCGTACATTTTTATTTCATTCACAGATTAAATTTGAATTGTTCAAATTTTGTACATTTTCATAAATTTCGCTAAAATGCGCTCTGTTGTGGGGCCAGCACAGATTCCTGCACGACGCCGTCAGATTTAAAACGTTGATAAATTCTTGCCTTACTAGTCGAATTAACTGTGAAAATGTTAGAATGAATTCTGATGTCTGAAGTAATTACTCGCCATCTTCAGCACCGACCAATGTCTGGACCGAATCTCCAAACTCCTGATCACCCTTGAACAAAACAATCAGACCAATAAATGGTAATATTAACTGAGGGTTGCTTGAATTCAACATTTGAAATGTTTGACACATGTTGATTGGGTACATCTGAAAATTGGAAATTTACAAAATAAATTAAATCTTATATAAAGTGGAACCCCAATCTGGTTCTTGGTAAATTCCTCGAATGACCAATTTCTTGAATACAAAACTGATGTTATTTCTTGAATCGCCCTCACCAATTTTATTCTAAAAAATGGGCGTAGAGATAGTGATAAGTTAACCACTTGTCCTGTATTAGCCCTATTCTTCTATGCCTTCTTGGAGTTGAGTAATTAATTAACGAGCAGTTCTCGTAGAAACACTTCTGTTGAGGTAAACTGGTTAATGGTAAAGTGGACATGGTTAGTATAAATACGTGAGTAAATTATTTTTATATTTGATTCTATAAAGTAGTGTCGCACAAGATAAAAATTAAACTTGATAGAACAAAAATAAAGTTTATCTTTCTCACTTAGCTTTACAGCAATGAATTTGATAAATATCTCGGGTTATAATCTAAGAGTAGATAAGGTGTGATAGAATGTAGAGTGATTAACTGTATTAAAATCGTTTAAATCAGGGTTTCTCAACGGGGGGAGGGGCAAAGAGAATTTTGCTTTTAGGGGAGCTACAGTACAGTTTTGGGGGGCCATGGGAAAATTTTCAGAAATCTGTAAATTTTTGAGTTTTAAAAATTGGAATGTCTGAGAAGAGCCAAAAAAAACGGTCTAGCGGTGTTCATTTCAATTCCTGGGATTTTAAAATTCGAAATTATGGGATTAAGACCTATAAAAATAAGTCTAGCGTTTTGAGTCCCAAAATTCCTCTAACACTTATAAAGCAATACAAAACAGGTATGGGGCCACGCAAAAATTGAAAAACACAGGTTTATATAACCGAATTGGAGATTGAAATTCGAGCAATTGAAAACTTGCATTTCGAAGAATTCTACATTGGACAAATTGCATTCGTGGAATTAACGTTTCGTTTTTGAGGGAACTTCCAAAATCCCCATCAATAATTGAAAATAAGCAGATGTAGGAATATTTATCTTTAGCAAAAAAGTCCTTCTGGGTAAGTTACCATTGGTATTTGACTTCAAACTTCTTCTTTGACCATATTCGCTCCCTATGTGGAGCATATGGCCGCCATGCGGCACCTCCATGTTTCCCTGTCTCCCGCCAATTGCTTTGCTTCCTCCCATGACATGCCAGCATCCCTCCTAGAGTACATCCTATGGATAGTACCTGACGGACATCTGGGACGCCGGAATTCCACCGGTTGAAAGAAACGGCAGGCAGGATTGATGTTTTCTGGAGGCATCTGCAGCACGTAACCCAGCCAGTTTCAACGTCTCTCCATAACCACTGACGTGACAGGGCGCCGTCTTGCACGTTCTCTTATCTCCGGATTCCTCACAAAATCAAACCACCTCACCCCCATTAACCGACGCAAGTATTTGATCTCGAATCTAAGTATACGGTTTTTCTAAAAAAAAAATATTCTGCTGGTACTGCCTTACGGTAGCGAATCATGGCGCCTGACGAAGCTTTGACTTCAAACAATGAATGAATTCGCTTATTTTACTCACAACAGATTTGTCAATCTCATATTATGAGTAGAAGAAACGATTTTACTTTTTCGAAAGCTATCAATGCTTCTACCAATGCTGGAACAGGTTCATCATCACGCTCTTTAGCATCTTCCTCTTCTCTGCGGTAATTGGTAGCATCACGTAGATATTTGTAACAATATAGCGATAGCAGTTGAATGAAGTGGTGTGAAAATTCTGAGCAGGATGACAAATATCCAACAAAAACGATCAAATGATAGAAGAACAGGGAACGATGAATCGTTTTTATTTAAAATTGTTCTTTCAGATGCTTGCAAGAAATTGAACAATACATGCAATAAAGCTATTGAGTTCCACTGTACTTAAATACAATTGTTAACGTCAACCTGCTCATAGTCATAAAAATTCATGTCTACTAATAAAGACTTTGATTTTAACCTCATTTGGTGCTTGCCACCATCTGAACCTGGCCATCGCCCTGATCCACAGTCTCTCCGTCGAGTTTCTTCAAGTTCCGGCAGTCGCTTAGCGCTTCCATCCTCCATATTTCTAATTCGCAGTTATCATAGAGCGGGTTTCCAACGAATAGCAGATCTTCTAATGAAGGCATTTCCTAAAAAAGATATTTTATACGTGGTTGTTTTGATAATCATTTCTGGGACACGCAGCTGTCCACTGTCCAAAACTGAATGCCCATTGCATTTGAAAACTGGAGATAGTGTCTCTGTGTTGACTAAGCCCCGAATATGAGTCTCATAAATCCACTACTCGG